>OMMV01037835.1:0-12112 GCA_900302635.1 Chatrabus melanurus | reverse complement strand
TCAGCGCACTGAGCGGAGGCGCGTGGCGTGCGCGGCGGCGGTGCGGTGTCCGGTTACAGCGCGGCACGGAGCGCGTGTGCGGAGCAGACTCCGTGGATTCCCCTGCAGCGACACGCGGACTTATGAACTGAAGGATATCTCGTGTGTGCTTTGGCTTTGGCGCTTCTCACGCACGGCTTCGCTGCTAGATGAACGGGAGTTCGGCGCCTCGCTCGGTAAGACGAAACGCTTCCGCGCCGCTCGGACTTTCTGCACCTCATCATTTTATCACATTCTGCTTCTTTTTAAAATCTCACAGCCAACACGTTCTCGTGCTTTATTCGTGCCCGCACCACTCCGTGTTCTGCAAATGCGCGTTTTTGCAACGCCAGTTTGTAGAAGTTTTGCACGGTGCAGTGCAACACGTGGCCGCTTGGTGGCGCTGGCAGAGTGCGGCTATCAATAGTTGGGAGTTTTACATTGAGCAAAAATGTTTCTTTTTTTCTCTCCTTCAGGTTTAGATTAAAGCCTGTTCGTGTGTCACTACTTAAGAGCTTCACAGAAAAGAAATTTTTTAATTCAAAAATCTGGATTTTTCGATCAAAATAAAATTGAAATAGTTGTGCACCTGCAGCCTCAATGCAAACTGCAGTGTTTTCACAACATGCTAATTTTTAAAAATGAATTGTAGAATTGAACTGACAGTAGTTTGTCTGTTTAATTGACTTTAATGTATTTTTATTTAAATCTTGACACTTTTGAGTCTTAATTTATTTTGATTGATTTCTCAGCCTTTGTTGTTCAGGCGTATATCTGGTTTTGTTTGGACTGAGCTTTCAGTGAACTTAATGTCATGCAAAGCTGAAGCAATTAGCTGATTAATTACTGAATCATCTGTATCTCCCATTATCTGGCTTTTTTTTTTTGGTAATTAACTATTTAAGCTGTTGTGCAAGCAGAAAGTCAAACTTTGATGACAGGTTCCAGCTTATTAACTATAAAGGATTTGCTCCTTTCAGCAGTTCTAGATCACTGTGCATTTAATGTTTTTGGATTTTTAGACTGTTGTTCAGACAAAAAGGCTCTTTCAGATACACTGTGATCTGTGCAGAATTGAAATGGGAATCTTTGTTTTTTAATTACCTTTCTGACATTTTGCAGACTAAGTGGTTGATGAATGAGAAACATACTAGTTAGTTGCAGCCCTGTTGGATGCACAAAGGATGTAAAGCCAGTGTCTTGCCTTGGATGAAGAGTGAAATAACAGCATTTCAGGTTTTCTTTTATACCCCATTTCCTTTTGTTGATTTTATTTTATTTTTTTCCCGGGGACCTTCTGTCAGTACGTGTCAAACTTCCTAATCACATATTTCAGAGGCAGAGTCCTTGAACAGTTCCAGCTATGGTTTCTCTTTGGTGTAAAGCTCTCAACATTATTTTATACGCAGTAAAAGAGCTTCCTGTCAGCCTTTCATATACTTTAACAAACTACAACTTGGAAAAACATGCTTCCACTGAGAGACGGCAGCATGCGAGTTAAACACATAATGATAAAAGCTCCATCTGTGCGTCACTAAAAATGTGATCAGTGACGATGTGAAGGAAACAGAATCTGGTGCTCAGGCTCCTCCTTGGTCGGGAAAAAACTCGTCATTCTAGTTATTCGTTTTTGTTTTTGGGCACCAGGTGATGTTTCAGATATCTTATCTGTCCAACCAATAGTCCCAAACCCAACAATGTTCACTTTGAAAATTTTGATTGCTGCAGAACCTGAACAATAGAACTGAAGAAATTATTTGACAGAAAGTTAGTTTTTTTTAATTTTTAATTTTAATTTTTTTAGAGTTTTGATAAAATCAATGAATCCCTTAAAGCAACTCATCAAGAAAGAAATTTCAAAGATGGGCTTGATCCAGCTTGTCGCAGTTTGCCCACAAACCAAGGGGGCCAGTAGGTTTGAATCCCAGTTCTCCATATCGCATATCAGCAAAAATCAACCCAGAATGCATTGCGTCATCAACATCTGGGATTTTTTTTTTAGCAGTCAGCTGAAATTCCGGACGCTTTCGCTTCGCAGCACCTGGGAGCTACGCTTTATTTCTATGTGTTACCTTACGATCGCGATACTGTTATTCTGACGTGCGTCATCTCCAAACTCCTCGTCGATGATAGTGAAAGTTTCAGGAATATGACATTGCCACAAATGGAAAAAAATGGATCTATACTTGTGTTTACGCTCGCTTCCTGACAACACCGGGAGTTACAACGCAACCGGATGTACGGCTGACTGCAAATCTCAGCAAAATAAAGCAATAATGATACGGCGCCCCCTTCACTGGTTCGTAGGTAACTGTAAGCGATATGGAGAATTGCAGCTAAGTGCTGAAGTGTCCTGGAGTAAGGCGGCGATCGTCACAAACTGCCTGGTGCACGCTGCCCCCCCCCCCAAATAAACGAGGCACATTTGTGGAAATAAGATGTAGGAAAAGAAGAGGACCTTGTTCCAGTTTCTCCTTTTCCACTTTATTGGACATAAACTGGCTTAGATCAAGTTTAAATTCAAGAATATACGAGTGTAAACTGGTTTAAAACCAGTTACAGTGTCGCACAAAAGTTTGTAAACCCTTGGGCTTTTACACATTTTCATTTTTTTTATGATACAAAATTTTCAAAACAGAATTCATGCTTCTCTATTTTGACATTTCTAGAATTATACCCTATAAAGTCACAGTGAAAACTTTCACTCCACCTTGAAGCTGTCTAACTGGTGATGCAACAGATAACAGTTGCACTATGCACAGTTTCTCCAGTCACAGCCACAGAAGCCTGTAACTCTTTCAGAGTTTTCAGGGGTGTCTTGGTGGCTTCCCTCACTCGTCTCCTTCCTAAAATTACATCCAAGACATATTCAGTAACTTGGAAATGTTCTGTCACAAGAAAAGCCTCCAGGGTTACTCAGACTAAATCCGGAGAATTGGTGATTCCCTTTGATTGGAGTTTCCCCTGTGACGCTTTTGCATTCCATTATTTTGGCTTTGATATTTTTATTTCAAATATATCATGATGCAGAGATTTGTTTTCACTCTGAGTTCAAAGAGCATAATTTTAGAAATTTTAAATGCAGAGAAGCCTAAATGGAGGAGGTGGTGGCCTGGAGGTTAGAGAGGCAGGCTTTGTGACGCGGACCGCAACTAGTGGTTATTTTCATAATCAGTTATTTTCTCGATTAATCGATAAGTTGTTAGGTCCATAAAATGGTGAAAAACTATCAATCAGTGTTGTCCAGAGCCCAAGACGATGCCTTCAGATGTCTTGTTTCGTCCACAGCCGAAAGATATTCAGTTTACTGCCAGAGAGGAGTAAAGAAACGAGTAAAATAAAGCAGAAAATATTCACATTTAAGAAGCTGAAATCAGAGAATTTGGATGATTTAAAAATAAAAAAAAAAGACTCAAAACGATTAATCGATTATTAAAATAGTTGTTGATTAATTTAATAATCGATTAATCATTGCAGCTGGGAGCCTTGCATGGCAGCGACGCATGTGTGAATGTGAAGCGTAAAAAGCACTTTGAGCAGCTGCATCAGACAGAAAAGCTCTATAGAAATGTAATCTATTTACTGAATACTTTTTGCAAAATGTGATGTGGTTAAAAAGTTAAACGTGTGAAAGCCCAACGGTTCCCATGTTTCCCACTATGAGCTGGTGTCAAACTGGTTCAAAGGAAAACTGGTTCTTTTTCTCTCTGGGACCCTGTGATAGACATTTTCTCAATAAAAAACATTTTTTAGACTAAACGATTATTTGACTGTATCAGCTCTCGCTGGCCCTGCAGCATCCAGGAACGTGCTCATTTCTGGCTCTGATCATCAGTATATGATTAAGCAGATGTGACTGTTAACGGAGGTTTTTTTTTTTTTTTTTTTTTTTTAGTCTCTGAGGCAGCACCTTCTGTCGACGACAGAGCTCATGCACATTCTGTTACTTTTCCATCCTATTGCTATTCATCTGGGTGTGAGGTCGTATTGGACGCGAGAGCTGCAGCGCTGATAAGCGTCCTCTGATCTTATGGCCTCAGACTCATGAGGATGCTGTCGTCTGTTCTGTCACACTGTGCTTACCAACACAAAAAGTGACCAGATGGTAGAATTACTTTTGACTCAGTGTCCACTCCTTTAAGAGGTGCTGGATGCTGAAGTCCCTCAGGAAAAAAGGGGCAGCGAGAGATGAAAAAGAAATACAAAGCGAGAGAGGGAGAGCGAGGGGGATGATGCGAAAGTGCTGAATCAAGAAGTCATGCGACATGATGCCTTTTGGCAAAACGTTATATTGCAGCCTGAACTGCACAGAAGGGGGGGAAAAAAACCCTCACTTGCACTATGCTGTGGAAGACTATTTCCAGCAGTAAAAAGGTGGGAACTACAGAAAAATATTTAAAAAAAAATCCAGAGTAAATCTAAATTTTGACATAGAAAGTCAAAATTATGACTTTATTGGTTAAAATTATGAGGTATGAAGTTAAAAGTTTGACTCTGTTGTCAACATTATGAGGTAAAAATTTAGATTTTCTAAATAATAATTATTTTGGTCGCAGTTGAGCAGAATGCACAGCGCGGTGGTGGTTGGCATGTTTGCCTCACAGCAAGTTAATTTCCTTTCTCGGTGGAGTTTTCATGTTTTCTTTGAGGGTTTCCTCCCACTGTCAAAAAGGGTTTTTTCTCTTCGTAGTTCTGCTGTCACTGTGGTGCCGTGCATCGCTGCGTCCACCAAATTACAGAACTGCCTCGGGTCCTGGATGGCAACCACGCAGGCACACAACCAATCCATTCCCAACTCTCGAAAGAAACCATCTATCTGCTGCAGCCAAGTGAAACCTGAGCATCCCCTTGGTCTTCTCCAGCCGCTGGTTTCCTCAACGCTGAGGCACCTGCGTGATGAGTCATGCACAGAGAAACGCACCACATAGGCAGAATGTCATAGCTGACGCTCCCTCACAAATAAGTGATAGTCCTCATCTGAGTCTCACTAAGTAACCGCTTGTTTGACGCAAAGTCATTCTCTAAAGAGACTGGTTAATGTCGAAGTCTCACAACCATACAGTAAGACAGGAAGCACCATGACCCTAAAGACTTGGACATTTGTTCAACTGCAACGATATTGGCATCACCAAACAGCTCTGTCCAGACTTAATAATTCAGGACGGACATCCAGCATAAAACTTGTCAGATCAACATGTGGATCCTCTGTGGTGACCCTGATCCAGTTTAATTAGTTGGGGGGATAAAATAATAGAACTGAGTTCGCCAAAAATATGATTACTTATCTCAAACCTCATAATTTTTAATCAAAAGTCAGAATTTACTTTTATATTATGACTTAGAATTTTGACTTTATAAAAAAAAATAATAAAAAATCTAGTTTTCTAAATTTTGATTTCGACCTACTGCAGTATCTCATAATTATGATTTGGTAGATAATATTAAGGTTTAGAAAGTCAAAAATATAACTTCTTATTTGACACATTTTACTTTTTATGTCATAATTTTGACTTGAAAGTCAAATTTCTGAATCAAAAGGTCTAAATTTTGAGTTGCAATGTTGAAAGAAAAGTCAGAAATTTTGATAAAAAAAAATCATATTTTGAGATTTTTGCTCCTAATTATGATTTACTGTAGGGACCCCCCCCACCCCGTATCGTCCCCATTCCCAGTTGTAATCGTCTTCCATACAGATGAGACCGTCCACACATTCCAGCGCCTGTGAAGAGCTGCATATGATTAGCGTGATTGATATTTGCACAGTGTTGGGAATTTGCCCGCGTGCTGACACAGAACACCAGTGCAAACACAGCAATTAGTCGCAGCCGGGAGAATTCCACGATGAAATGACCCCGGTGGCCTCGCCAGGCTGTGTGGTCACCATGGAAACCGCTTGAATGACAAGCCCATTGTTATCGACCTTTGTGATTCTGCGTCTTGCGGGGGGTCAAACCCTGTTGGGGGATAGTGTGAAAGGCATTATCATGCACGTGTAAACTAAGCGGCCATTATCCTCTGGCCTCTTGGTGCTCTTTAAAAAATCCTTTGGTTACTTATTTATCCGACACAAGCAAGATGGGCTTTGGGATAGTTTGTCTTTGCTCACAGAACTGCACAAAAGATCTTAGTTTACTGGTTGTGCTTTGCCCAGAAGCCAAAGTTTTGCTCGGCAGGATGATTTATTGTGCACATTGGAGTAAAGTCGGTGACTCAAACAAATGCTGAAGTGGTGTTCTGTTCGTCCCTGCTGGTCTTTGTCCTCGCACACTAATTATACATCACATCTATTACCATTATCTTGTCCTTCCCTTGTTGTTTCTGCAAGGAGCTCCATGTTTGAAGACACCATCCCAGAACATTTGTGCTCATTTTTAAGACTCTCTGGAGGTTTGTGGTTATTTGTGCCAGCAGCAGTCTATTGCATTACTTTGCTGACCTATCACAGTGGAGAAAGTTGTCACGCTGCAAGTAAATAGTCTTTTCTCTTCTGCCAGTCATGGTTATTTTATTGCGACGGTGCGATGTTACTATAGCTACCCTCAAGGTTTCCTGCAGGGATTTGAGTGTCTGTCTGTCACAAAGGAAATGAAAATGGCTGCAAAACCAAAGTTTATCATCCACACCACTTGTGCTCTTTAAAGGCCAAGGTGTCACAACAGTTGCCATAGAGATCGGCTGGAAGGTATTGAGTGGAATGCAGAATAAAGCCCCGCAGCATCTGTTGTTTATCCCCACAAAAGTCTGCATCACAACGACATTGTTGCAGTGTAGTAATGGAATGGAGTTTATCAGCAAGGTCACACAGATATGACTTTTTATTTTATAAGGAGAGAAAAAATAAATATATATATATATATATGTTTTTATATATATATCTCGAGTAAAGAGTTCAAGTGCTTACAGAGTGATCATTAAGAAACATTTACAGAAGAACCATAAACATGTTTCGCTTAACTTTTAATTCGATTTTAATGGTTACATTACATTGCATTCATTTAGCTGATGCTTTTATCCAAAGCGACTTACAAGTGAGGAATCACAATCACGCTAGTTCAAAAGGGGACTTTAGTGTTAAACATTAAATGGCATCGTTACAGTTTAAAGGAGACGTTTTTTTTTTTTTTGCATACACATACAAACCACTGAGTGATGGTGCAAAAATGTAAGTTGATATCAGAGAGTGAAATTTGAGAAGGGAATGAAAGGAAGAGAGGAAAAAAGAAGTGCATGATAAGTGCGAGTTAGACATGTTAGGGATGTTAGGAGAGGAAGTCCTCTCGGAAGAGCTGTGTTTTCAAGAGCTTCTTGAAAGTAGAGAGGGACGCCCCTGCTCTGACAGCATTTGGTAGTTCGTTCCACCATCGGGGGACCACAAACGAGAATAGTCTGGATTGCCTTGTGTGTTGGGATGGCAGTGCCAGACGCCACTGCTTGGATATGCCCATCTTTGAGTGTATAGATAGAAGCATGCAGTCATTAACCATATCGAAAGCAGCTGATAAGTCAAGCAGGATGAGTACCGAAGACTTAGCTGCCGCTTTTGTAGTTTTTAAGGCTTCTGTCACAGACAGCAAGACCGTTTCAGCGGAGTGGCCACTTTTAAAACCTGATTGATTTGGATCAAGAAGGTCATTCTGTGGGAGGAAATCTGTGACCTGTTTGAAAACCGGCCTTTCGTTAGCTTTAGATAGGAATGAGAGAAGCTATGTGTTCTTTAAACTGAGTAGGATTGAGAGAAGGCGTTTTAAGCAGAAGTGTTACCTGGGCCATTTTTAAAATGGTAGGAAAAGTGCCAGAAGCCAGAGAAGCATTTTATCACGTGGGATTGCTGGCGTGATGGTAGGGTATGGCTTGAAGAAGAGTGGTAGGAATGGGGTCGAGTGGGCATGTAGTAGGATGGCTACATGTCAGGAGTTGGGATAATTTACTCTCAGAGAGAGAGGAACATTCTGGAAATGGTGTGCCAAAGGTATATGCAGTAGGACCGCTGCATGTTGGGTTATTTGTTGTGCCCTTGACTGGAAGAAATGGAGAAGGCCATGTAGTAGGAGTGCTACATTCATTCATTCATTCATTCATTTTCTATTCTCGCTTACTTAGGGTCGAGTTTTTAGTTGTGCCCTTATCCGTGGGAGACGCGCTGAGATTCATTCTTATTTGAAGATTATGATCCTGTCCTTTCTTTCACTGGAAGGTACACAACTGATAACCAGTTCCAGTTTAATAAAAGGGGATTTCTCCACTGGGGGAGCCGTGGTGCATCATGGGTAATTTGTAGACATTGCACTGCATTGCAAATAAACTGCTTAAGAATTTTCGTTTTTTACCAAAAAATTTAAAACACAGAAGTGTTTTAATAAATAAAGGGCAACACAAATAACAAGTTGACAAGTACTCCCAATTTCTCAACTGGCGGAGCCTAGTTCATGCAAATTTAGGGGTGGGGTTTACCGGTCTTGCCGGTTTCTTAACGGGGAAAGCCTAAGTTGAATATCCCATCACTTTTTCAGCCGGGGACCTCTGGGACCCCAATGTCTGACTCATAGAGTCCCTAGCTTGTCCCAAAGGTCTTTAAAGAGTCATGAAGGGGCAAGATTTCTTCGTAGATGTTGAAATTGTATAATCGCAAGATATGGAGACTTTTTGACATTTTGGTCAGTTTTTCAAAAGCTTCTACACTGATCTTGAATGAACAGACCCTGCACTGACTGCAGCCTTTAAATCTGAAATTCATAACTTGATATGGATGCACATTCTTGAACCGTCCAGCAGGTGGCAGCACAGCACACGATGATTTCCTTTTGATACGGGCTCCAGAACAATTGTTCCGAAACACGGGTGTTGCAAAGGCTTCAAGACATTGTGAAACAGTGTTTTGAGTTTGCCGTCACTAATTTGTAGAAACAAAGAAAGATCTGCTGTAATCCCCAGCTTCACGTTCTATCCATTATTTAATTCTGCTTTTACTTTCCCGTTCTGTTGTATGTTTTTTTTTTCACTTTAAGTGAGAATGATCACATTATGATTCAAAGTGTGCATCTATTTGCAGGTTCACACCAACATGTAGTGATTTCTTAGTCCACATAGGCTCAATTGAGTGTTTCACAAAGTTTCAGTGGAGTTGGTTCAGTCGTTTTTGAGTAATTCAGCCAACAGCCCAACAAACGGGTGGAAACAGTTGCATCCTGGCGGAGGTAATGAAGTGTTTAAAAAGTGTAAAAGTGATGGGACGAGTCTTATTAAATATGCAAGAGAAGCGATGGCAATTCCACGCTGCATGCTAAACGGCAAAAAGGGAAGAGCGGCAGGTGCAGGAAATGTGAGTATAGTGAGAGATACTCGATACTGGATGAGCCAATATTTCAGTTGCTGCTTGGATTCACGAATGAATGTTGTGGTTTGAGTGAAGCATCCAGTTCCGTGTCCGCACGTCAAAGGGAATTAGCGGTGCTAAACCAGCGTTGAGTTGCCAGGGCTGTTACAGTACATTAGCGCCGTCCCTCTCCGCTTTACAACCACAAACTCGGGATCCGTCTCTGAACCACTACGCCAGCGCGGGAAAAAAAAGAGGCAGACTTCTATTTGGGTCAGAATTAAATAATCCGCAAAGCTTCTTTTTCAGAGGGGATCACGGCGAGAGGTTGTAGGAACGGTTAAAACGGAGACGCATCCAAAGTTCTTTGACAACACAAGAGCTGATCATTGGAAACTTTGGAGTCGTTATTTAGTGCTTGAATCGTGTTGAGTTAGAGAGCGAGAGAGAGAGAGAGAGAGATTGAGAGAGAGAGCGAGCTGTGCTGAGGTGTAATGAACTGGGGGGGGAGAGGATTTGAAAATGAGAGGTCGAGGAAGAAAGAGTGAAGAGCTGCTCTTTGTTTATTGACTGGGTGCCACGGGGCCGTTTGAAGGGTGAAATGAGTCATGAGTTGTCACCACACATACACGGACAGAATGCAGACTTTTTTTTTTTCCCTCTCTCTGGGCCGTCGCCCAGCTGTATTTCTCTGGAAGATGAATGACTTTGAAGCATGAATGAGAGGATCGTTTGATAGCAGTGCTCGGCTCGTATATTTCTCTTTTATAGGAGCGTCTGCTTTCTGGCTGCCGCTTGTAGCTCGGAGGTGAGAGTAAAACTGGACTGCCTCCTGTGAGACGGATCGCTATGTATAGTCACGACTAAATTAGCCGCCTGCATCTATTAAAGCACACATAAGGACAGAGTTAGACAATTTGAAGCAAATAGTGATTTTTGTTTTAAATATATCAAAACGGCTTTTTAAAAATCAAATTAACAAATAAAACGCGAAGCCTGTATTTATGTAACAATCAAAAATATACAGTATGCTGTTCCTATGTGAAAATAAGGTGACAGTGATGCAGTTGGATGTTGGCGAGGTTTCTCTGTTTGTGGGGGTGTTTTTTGTTTTGGTTTCCAGTCAGAGAAAAGTCAACTTGTAAACTTTCCTGGGAGTGTATCTGTGTTCCCAGAATCCTGTGGTCCCTGGTGTCAGGGCTTCCAGAGGCCTGTGGTCCCAGGGTCCTCTGGTCCCAGGGTCCTATGTTCCCCAGTTCAATTCTTTGGCAACACCAGTTTTTTTTTTTTTTAATTGGAAGAAAGCTTCAAAAGCCCTAAGACCAAAACAAATGATCATTTTCCATGTTTTTGAAGGTGTCTAAAAATCTGAGATTTTCAGTACTAAGGTTCATGTGGCCGTTTGACAACAAAATGTAGATTTTGTTGTTATGAATGGATAACAAGTTGGTGGCTTTAGTGATTGGTCTCAGAGGTTCAGGCTCTAGGTTCTGTAAAACGCCTTGAGACTATTTTTTTTTTTGGTTTTTTTTTTGTTTGTTTTGTTTTTAAGCTGGGGACCATATGACCCTGGGAACATAGGAATCTAGAACTGGGGAACATAGGGCCCAGGGAACATATGAAGCTAGAACTGTGGAACATAAGACCCTGGGAACATAGGAAGCTATAATTGGGGAACATAGGCCACTGAGAACATAGGGCCCTGAGAACATAGGAAGCTAGTACTGAGAAACATAGGCCACTGGGAACATAGGAAGCTAGAATTGGGGAACATAGGCTATGTGGAACATAGGGCCCAGGGAACATAAGATCCTGGGAACATAGGAAGCTAGAACTGGGGAATATAGCCCATTGGGAACATAGGACCCTGGGAACATAGGAAGCTAGAACTGGGGAACATAGCCCACTGGGAACATAGCCCACTGGGAACATAGGAAGCTAGAACGGTGGAACATAGCCCACTGGGAACATAGGACCCTGGGAACATAGGAAGCCAGGACTGGGGAACATAGCCCACTGGGAACATAGGACCCTGGGAACATAGGACCCTCTGTCATGTTCCTATTATGTGTTATAAGTCTGGGGAACATGACTTCCTGGGAATATGGGAATGACCCCAACTTGTGAAGTCTACTACAGACAAATTGAAGAGTTTATCACATGTAGTGGTACTTTTAAAAAAGTTATTTTTTTTAAATTAATAAAATTTGTCGGTGAGAAACTGCTAAGGTTTATGTGTAAAAGTGTGACTAACGTTTTCTGATGAGCCCTGACACTGTTATTAACAGCTCTGTGCTTTAGCTGCTTAAACGCTAATGTGCACACACACACACACACACACACACACACACCCGTCCCAAATATATATTTACAGCAGGCGCTAAAGAGTTTCATGGGTTTGAGATTTTCCTCCTCGTGGGACATGCATCTCCGTGGCTTATCTTTCTAGATGGCGCATATCATTATACGATAAAAAGCTCTTTTGATGTGATGTGTTTAGAACGATCAGAGTTTCATCTATTGCACCGCAAACAGCCAGAGAGGGTTTAATTTGATCAGTGAGAGGATATAAATACAGAAAATCCTTTAATCTTGAGCAAATGAAATCATTTATCTGTACTTTGAAATCATTACGAAGGGCTAATCAGAGCAATATCCTCAAAACAAAACAAAAAAAAAGTCATGTTGCACGGGGGACACTTCCTCAGAAGCTGAGTGAGAAAAAGGAATTGCAGAGCATGGTATATTCTTTTTAGCCGACCTTATATGAACGTTTGTGAT
>OMMV01037831.1:0-12416 GCA_900302635.1 Chatrabus melanurus | reverse complement strand
GGTAGATGGGTGCAGCACAGAGCGACGATTATGGAATCATTCCTCAGCTCAAGGTTGTCAGGGTGACACACACACACACACACGGACATACACACGCTGGACAAAAATAAATGATGACTTTGCCGTGATTGTCCTGTCCGCCCCCAAACTCCTCATAAAATTATTTTTAAAAAAGTGACACCGTGTGATTTTCTTTGCATTTTCTGATTTCTGTGAGAATTTGCCACAGCTAATGTTTGTTATACCGTTCCTTTTGGTGACACTGTGGGACTCTTGACTTGGAGTCCTTCGCGTTTTGAGGGGAAAATGATATGTTTGTTAAACTTCAGTTTCAGATGTCGCGTGCACTTAGTTGTGTTGTTCTGTTGTCAAAAAAACCCTTTCATCAAAAACTGGAAAAGTTTCCTGATCAAACACGTGCTTTAGATGCGCAAACCTACCTATTAAATAAACAAACAAATGCATCATGATTACCAGACCCCCCGTGACCCTTAATTGGACCTATGACCAGACCTATGCAAAGCGCGGAAAGAAATCGTTTGTCATGTTCATCCAAAAAAAAATCTGGAAGCTATTATTTCGTGTCAGTATAAACGGCAGCCGTATCAGTTTTCAGTGTTATTGTCCCACATATCATTGATATTAGCAAGCGCTCGATCAGATGATGACGCTGCGTCTGAAATAAGTGCAGAAATGTGTGACAGAAGGCTGTGGTGCTGATATTGGTCATAACATCAGTGTTGTGTCGCTGCAGAGGTTGATCCTTGCATGGTTGCTTCGTGAGTGGCTGGAGATGAAAAAGGGCAGTGGCTGAGAGGTCCATGTGAAATATATGTGAATATGAAAAAAAGAAGAAGCATGAAGCAGCACATTCTCCAATGAAAAGAAGCCTCAACTTGTTTATCCTTATTAAGGGGCCAACAGCAAAACCGATGGTGGTCAGTAGAAGGCGTGTACACTGGCGGACGGGTTCATTATGCTCTACCTTAACAAAGTGGCTGTTACAACGTACATCTTGCAGTTCAAATGTGTGAGATCTGCAGTTTCAATCCCCATGCATTGGATCATCTCAGCAAACATCTTACCAGCAAAAGGTGGAGCCAATAAAGTGGAGTGGATCTGGATGAAGGGACGTACTCAAGATTTTTGTTTCTCACTTTTTTTTTTTTTGTTACATTTTCATTGATTTCTCTGGAATATTTATGAAAAAAATTCAGTTACGTACATTAATCATGAGAATTGTAGACTTTAGTACAGATCGAGATAAAAATTTGGATCCAGCCGAACAAAATACGCTTGAACTAAACTCAAGGAGAGAGAACACCTGCACCTTACATGTTTGACACAGAGTCATGCAAATTGACTTTTTTAATTCCATGATGCCAGAATACTGTGTATGGTTCTGATTAGCCTTGACAGTTGATAAGTTCTGTCCAACATTGAACCACTTTACTCTTAACCGACACACAACCGTTCCACCATGTTTAATCCATATTAGTTAAACAGTCATGACCTTGAGTTTGACTTTTCAAGCTAACCAAAGGTCAAAGGTCATGTAACCAAAACAAAGGTGATATAAGATTTCATATTAGTGTTTAATAGTAACCACAGGTGTGCCTTCAACCAATTCCTTGGTAGAGCCATTCTAAAATATCCCCTACAAATTTTCACCTTGGCTTGTGACCTTGACTTTTAACTGATTTTTCTCAAAATCAGATCACTGTGTCCTTGGCAGCCCCGCAAGACAGATGGACACACAGGACCGAAAACAGTGCCCCTGCATGCGGGTGTTATCACTGCGCAGTAACTGTTCTAGAAACGTATATTAGGGGAAGAGTGGACTATCGGCATGCACTACCGGTGCGCCCGCCCTCCGACGGCGAAAGTTGAACTGCATCATGGTGGGTCCACCGATGTGGCGTCGCCCTCCTCTGATCTACGTTGACCTGTGTTGAAGACAGGAAATTTGGACCCTGGAGCAAGTCTTCTCCGGCATTTTACAGATTTTTGAGAATCTGCTACATCCGCCAGCGTCAGCCCCGTCACGTCAGGGCGTGAATGTGTTAGTCACCAAACTATTGTGAAATTTGAAACGGGACAAAACCCAAAGGTCTGAGCGGAACTGAACAAAGGGGCGATGGCAGTTTGTGAAGCATGAAGACTCGAAAACAGTACGTAGCTCATCACCTTCAAGCTTACAAATTAATATTTTATTGTGCAAAAAACATTTATTAATATGAATCGGTACATTATTGTATTATGTGTTGTTTTTTTCATTTGTAAATACAATGAATTAAATGGAAGCACGACTACCAATGTTTGATGGAATATTTGTAAATAAAAATAAAATGAATGATTCATAATAGAAGAGGAAAAATGACATTCAGTTATTTGTGTTCATTCCCATGTGAGCGCATCACGGCCACATTGAAAGCAGACCATTCAATCTTTTTTTCTTCTTCTTCTTTTCTCTACAAAACGTGCATGAATAACTGCTCCCTTTGAAATTAATCGAAAACACAAATCCGCCGAGCGCTTGGTTAAGGTCACATCTGTTTGCATGTTTCAGACGAGCCGTTTTGTCAAAATAAAGCCAGCCAGAGAAAACAGTGATTGTTATTAAGAGACAGCCATTATCACAGCCGAGGCCCCAGGGAGACGCAACGCGCCACTTCTTAAAGGACACAACAGAATAATTCTCCGCAAATTATCGGCTTTAAAGCATCAGAAGCACGACGGCTGCAGAAAGGCGGGTGAGCTTATTAACGTGTGTCGGTATGTGCGTAATCATATCTGCGTGCACATTTCCCTGGTTTTTTGTTTGTTTTTTGGGGGGGTATTAAAGCAGGAAGGGAGAGAAGGCAGAAGCAAAGGTATTAATAAGGCAAACAAAAAGCAGACACAGGATTGATAGAGATGAAAATAAAAAAGGTAACGGCTCCGAAATGATGAAAGAGAATAAGACGAGAGGAGATGAAAGAGAATCTTCAAGGTCAGTCAGGTTAATTATTGTGTTTCTCCACATGAAAGACTAAATTTAAAGCTGCGAGGCTGTTGTGAGACGCTCAGCACCTCTGGATGTTAACAGTACTGAATTGTGGGATATCAGGGCCAGTAAATCTTCTACACTTATCCTAAACTGGAAAAGTTTATTTTTTTCATCTCAGTCAGGCAATATTTTTCATTTTGTAGACGGAATCCTGCAACTTCATGCTCATTCTTCTTTCTCTACATCAAGTTGGGAAATGCATTTTAGTGTTTTGCTCAAAGACACTTCAACATTGGAGGACTTGAACTTACTGATTAGTGGTTTGTGAACAATTGCACTGATTTAACGTGACCGCCATGATATTCATCAAAGAAGTGACACGTAGTGTTGTTGCAGTGCCGGCGCTGATGCCCGGATTCCATATCGGGAGCCGGATGAGAGTCTACGACTCCCCCTGGACGGGACACTGGACCATCACAGGTTGCTTGCCCAGCCAAGGCTGGTACCCGTTTACAGCTGGGTGGACTGAGACGATGCAGATGAAGCATCTTGTCCAAGGACACAGACAGGTAGTGTGACCAGGAATCAAACCCAGGTCTACATATTGGAAGCCCAACTCCTATCCCACTGAGCTTCCTATTTGCCCTAAAGAGAAAAGTATGAACAAAAGTTATGTGTAGTGGTTGGTTAGGTCTATGACCAATAACACTTTTAGTTAGAATTCTGACTGCCCTCCTCTGAGGGTTGGAAGAAAGAAGAGTTCATTGAAGTACCACTTGTTTTTGCAAATGTATCTTTAAGGGATTGCACCTATATAGCTAACGCTATGCTAACCTAAGCAGACGGTAGGTTACAGCAGTGGTTCCCTATTTTTTGTCCTGGGTGACCCCCCTATTTGCATATATGCCTGGCCCATTTCCTGTGTATGTTTTTCCTTGTGATTTTCCTGTGTTTAACTCTCCCTTGTTTCCAGCTACTCTGATTTCTTGGGGGTCAGCTCTTTGCTCCGCAGTACCTATGCTCCCCAGTACCTATGTTCCACGGTACCTATGTTCCCCAAAATATGTGAGGTGGAAATTAGTATACTGAAGAAAGAATTAAAATTAATATAAAGGTGCTTTATAATGGAAAAGCAATCTGTCCACAGAAAAACAGTCACTAATACCTGGGGGGGTCATAAAATTGAGGGTTTGGAAAATGCAGAGACCACTGTAGTGGAATTTATGTACCAGGGAACATAGATATGCACCCAATTTCTTGGACGCAAACCCTGTGTATTTTTTTTTTTTTTTGACTCATTTGGACTCAGCTAAACCTGACAAATAAATCACTTCATTTTTTTTTTTTTTTGTACATCCGTGTCTCCACTTTCCTTGTTTGGGTTCGGTTCAGCATTCTGGACACAGCGCTGCAATACTTTCCTTTGCTTTGCACGCAAAGATAAATATTACTTGCCTCAAACATGCCATTGGCTTGACTACATTAGCTGCACTTATGTAAGAATATTTCTACAACAAACTGGACTGCTGCATCTGAAAGCTAACGTGCAGGTTTGTATATTTTTTTTTTGCTTTGGTCTCGACAGGAATCTTTGTTGTTCCACAATTCTAGAAATTTGATCACATATGTTAGTAATAGCCTCTCCTTTGGTGCACACAGGCACCGTCCAACTCTACACTTACTGGCTGCACGTGTAATGGTTTGTGAGGTGAAAGTTCAACAAATTTGAACATTGGGTGGGGTGTGTCTTCTCGGTGCATGTTGCATTCCTCCCCATAAGACTGTCAGACTGCACCACATGCACAATAACAAAATATGTTCTGTGATCGGAGGTAAAATGTCTGTAGTACACAAACGGCTTTAATTTGTTGATCTCAGCTGTTTGTGTTGAACTTGCATGTTGGCCTCTTTTGTGGCCTGTTTTGATAAGTTTAAACATCAACTTTTTGTTGTTGTTTTGCAGATAATTGCTATTAAACCTGCACCAAACACTATTTCCTGCACTTTGTACGCAAGACAAAAAGAAACCTTTTGCTCAAGGTCATTGATTAGCTATGGAAACAAATTTAAAAAGGACATAAAAATTAGTGCATAGAAATTAGTTCACTTTTGACCCAATAAACAATTTACAACACAAAAAACTTTAATTTTATTTGTTTATTTCTTAAGTGAAGATGAAGTATTTGTCTTTGTTTATTCACTGTCCTTTATGGAGAAAATTCAGCTTCACAGAAACCCAAAATATGAAACACAAGTTTTTATGGAAATCTGGTTCATCTCTACTTTTAAAGTCCTTCAATTTGCACATTTTAAATACATAAAATGTGTGGAAGAAAAACAAGTGAGTGTATAATCGGATCCATTCTAATAACTGTGTCTCATGCGTTGGTGATTGACAGAAATTCTGATTCACGGATACATTCAGATGACCTTCAATGCTTTTCTCACAAAAGCTTCCCAGACAAACGGTCAACCTGAAGATGTTCTTTGTTGGGAAATTGAAGAATCACATTAACCTTTGGAAGGCTTTGAGCAGTGGCCACGAATGATAAAGTTTTTGCTAAACTCTTTATAGACTGTTGAGCAATATGCCAAGTCACTTTGAAGACTGTGCATAGTGAAGATGTTTGTCTTTTGGTTCATGACTGGGAGGTCAAGCTTATCATTTTATTGTTTTATGTTCTCAGCGGGTCTATTTGCATGTCTTTCTCATGTCTGCAGTACTATAATTACATGTTTACCATCCTGAGTTCCTCTTTTTTCATATTTACAAAAGATAACTGACCAGTTTTTAAAGAAGCTTTAAGCACTAAGGAGTTTTACACACACATACACACACATATATATCTTAAAAGCACAAAGTTAACACTTTTCCGATTGTCCAGGAAAAATAGAAAAGCTCTTCGGACAACAGGGCTACTACATTATGGTGTCCAAATTGGACAAGGGGGTAATTTGTAATTCTTTATTCTCTCTGTATTGTTCACATGGAACTCGAATATACAGATGACACAACTGTACTTTTTTTATTTATTTTTTTTTTGGACTGCATTTCTATAGCGCTTTTCCATCTAACAGATGCTCAAAGCGCTTTACAATGATGCCTCACATTCACTTCCCCAACCAAGGCCGGTACCCATTTTTACAGCTGGGTGGACTGAGACAATGTAGATTAAGTGTCTTGTCCAAGGACACAGACAGGTAGCATGAGCGGGATTCGAACCCAGGTCTACATATTGGCAGGCCAGCTCCTTATCCGCTGAGCTACCTGTTCTACCTGTTATGTCGGGACAACGTGATTTCACCCTCAGCTTTCTTTGTGAATCTTCAGGATGCTGCTCCATTGGACAAAAGAGAAAAAAATGCAGTCACATACTTGCATATGTGTCCAGGTTAGTCTTGGAAGAAGGTCCTAGTAGTCCTGTATGTCCAGATGTAAAGCAGGGGCCTTTATTGTCATTGTACGTACATGGATACATACAGAAAACATTTGTCCTCTACATTTAACCCATCCTAATTAGTTAGACACAATCCAACCACTAAGAGTAGGGGGCAGCCACAGTCCGGGGACCAACTCCAGATGTAAAGACGCTGCCTTGGTCAAGGGCAAAGAATCTGGACATCTGAAGTTGGTTGGTTAGTTTTGACATTGAGGTTGAGACCAGCTTTGAAATTGTATCTTAAACCCAGATTAGCCCAATGCTGATCACGTTTTCTCTCAAATGCAGGGATGCCAGGAGCTGAGACGACCTTTTCTGGTAAGCTGTTCCAAACATTGACAATTCTCTGGGTGAAACTGTAGAGTGTAACGGACCTGACAGGAACCCCAAAGCAGTAAATGATAAGTGCTTCAAAAAGACGCTGATTTATTGCACAACCACAGAACAGCGATGTACAATCCTGGAGCACTGACTGCAATGGGCCACAGAGTGTCAGTTCACAGCTTAGCAGAGCTATAGCAGATGATAGGCTGACTTGTGGTTTATGTCACAGGCAAGGTCGGTACACTGATGAGTAATCCATGGAACTACAGTCTTTCTGAATGGGAACAGCAAAAAGGTGATCCAATAATACAGGCACAGGTCAGTATTCAAAAGCAATCCTACCATGCAAACAAATCTAATGTCCAGTAAGCAAAGCTCAGAGGCCAATAGAGGGCAGCAGGGTCATACTCGAGGAAGATACAGAACGCGAGAGCGCTTGGATGGAACCTAAGACAATCTGGTGAAGACTAACTAAATGAAAGGATGCACCTTTTAAAGACGCCTGTCAATAACCGCAGGAGGCGCGAAGGACTATTACAAAAGTAAGATCACTGAGACGCAACATAAAAGGCACAGAGGAAAAAGACAACAAAGACTTCAGCGCACACCAAACCGAGAGTTAAACTAAGGAGAAACCAGCACACCGCTCCCGCCCGCTGAAGTCTAAATAAAGCAGAGGGGCCTGCTAACTCAAAAACACTGCGGGGAAAAACAGAACACTGAGAGACCACTGAATCCTGTGATCCAACGAGCTAACCAAAACAAAGGTAACTGCAAGAGGAGAGATAACGGAAAGCAGGGACAAAGAATAACTGAATAAAGAAAAGCCGCGCATCTAGGTTGGATTGGGAGCGGTGTTTACTAACCTTGAGGCTGCTACTCCTGGTCGTCCTGGAGTTGTCAAGATGTAGCTGTGGCATCACTTCCTCCCCGGACAGCATCCTGAATGTCTCCCTCATGTCACCATGAAGGCATCTGTACCTGAGTGTTGGTCGGCTCAGTTTCCTCAGTCTATCCTCATAGCTCATATATTTCAGGGAGGGAATCAAATTGTCCTGCTTCTTTGTACATTCTCTATGGATAATATATCCTTCTTGAGAGACGGGCTCCGAACTGCACTGCCATACTTGAGGTGTGGATGGACTCCTGCTCTGTAGAGACTTTTGAAGTTGGTCTCATTCAGGTGTATGAAACTATGTCTTACTATTCCCATCATGCTGTTAGCCTTGTTGATCTTCTGGTTAATGTGATTTCTATACATCAGATGTCTATGTCTATGACTATACCCAGTTCTTTCTCTTCCTCTACTGTCTCTAGCCTGTGTGGTGTACGATCTACCTTCCTCATGTAATACTCTGTCTGTGGAAGATGTTGCCGTCTTCTTGATACGTTCAGGACCTTGCACTTCTCCAGGTGAAGCTTCAAAAACAGGAATGATCCTATCCACTCAAGGAGTTTACCTCTAATGCTGCAGCTACTGATTTTTCCTAGTAGTCTTAGATGGGGGATGGTGTCGAATGCTTTCAGGAGATCAGTGTAAATAATGTCTACTTCCCCTCCTTCATGCACTATGTCTGTCCAATCCTCTAAGACCTTGATCGGATGCAAGTCGGTCGACCTGCCTCCAATAAACCCATACTGGTGCTTACTCAGCAGCTGGTTTGCCTTCATGTGCCTTCAGTTATCTTACATACCACGCTGGTTAAACTCACTGTACCGTACAAAAATACTGATGAGCGTGTGCTTGTGGTGTCTTGGAAGATGGAATTTGGCATGAATGTTGTTTTAAGGAACATTGCACAGTAAAGACCATAGCAATAACAGAATCTCAGTCAACTGCTTCACCAAAAGCTTCATTACCCAAACCCTCATTACAGACTACTGACATCTACTGGTCAAATAATTTATAGCACACTTAGTGTGTTACTACAAGCTGGAGGCCACATATGGTCAGGTACATAAATATTTGGACAGTGGCACAGTTTGTGTAATTTTGCCTCTGTAGAACACCACAATGGAGTAGAAATGAAACAATTTCTACTCTGCTTGTTTAACACAAAGCCATTCCAGCAATACACAAAGATTCTCTGAAGACACCTAGTACAAAAGGCATCCAGTCATTTCCTGAGGTTACTACACTGTAGTAAACAAACAAACAAAAAAAAACGAACCAAATTTAAACGGTCACAGCACAGTTTTTGAATTTACTCAACTTCAAGACAACAGTCAGATGTTATGGTTTTAAGTTGGGTAATCTCAAAACAGTCTACCAACTTCGATGAAAATTGCTCTTTGCGTTTTGAAGATATCGCTGCGGTCAGTAGATGATGAACTCTGATTTGACCTTGACCTATGACCTGTGTTGTGAGAAGTTGGTGCACTGAGTTCATTTGGAACATTCCATTTGGAAGATATCACCACAAACATGGACGTTACAAAAGCTTCTTTCCACTTCACGTGAGGCTAATAATTAATCCGTACCACAGCCCACTTGGAACCCGATTCCCACTTTTTTTACTCGGCCCGTTGTTCAATTGTTTCGTCTGCACCAGAGTTCGAAGGCATGTTCACACTTCCCCAAACGAACCAAAGTATCTGTATAAAAAAAAAAAAAAATGGTCTGATTGAAATCGACCAATCAGGGAAAGTGTGAAAGCTCCCTGAGCTGGAGCTTTGGACTGCCTGTACTTTTCTAGTGTCCCGGGTTATGAGGTGGTACATAACCGGGTTATGTGTCTAACAGAAACCCTTCCAACCAGTGCTCTCTCGGCAGCAACTGACAAACACATTTCTTCTGGAAATTCAAATATTTTCATTTATTTTCTGTTTCTTTCTTCCAAAAGGAAAAAAAAACAACTATGAGTCTCTTACTGAATCACATTTTCTTTTCTGTTTATTTATCTAACGGGAATTGTTCAGACTCTGTGCCGTTAAAGGTCGATGCCTCTGATGTTTACATTAAACATCTTGTTATTTGAAGCTTGTAATGTTGTTGGCGGGATTTGAGCTTATTCAGACTCTCACTGAATATGTAGTGTTTCTCCTCTCAGGCTGCATTAAACATGACAGATAATTAGCACCCTGGCAGCACAAACTGTAGAATAACCAGGAATGCTGCCTGCACTTTGGAAGCCAAATGGACTTGAGAGTAGGACAAAAAAGTTTTTTGAGATTAATTTTTCCTTCTGCTGGTTAAGCAGTCCAAGAAAAAGTGTGTGATGTTTGCACTGTCAATATGGCTTGAGCTTGATACGCGTGCCATCGAAGCAGGAGGTACTCGCCTGTAATCTTCCAATGGGAATACGGCAAACAAAGTCCACCAGGAAGACAGATAGATAGATAGTTTGTCATTGTATAATAAAATACAATAAGCCGTCACTGGGCAGCAATCCACTCCAATAGCAGCAATAATAGCCAACAATAAAAATAATAAAATAGTCAGCAGTATGTCCACAGCTCTCGGGTAAAAACTGTTCCACAGTCTGTTTGTTCTTGCTTACATGGTTCTCAGCCTGCCTGATGGGATCCTGCTGAACAGGCAGTGTCCAGGGTGTGAAGGGTCACTGCGGATGCTGGAGGCCCGCTTGTGGAAACGGCTTGAGTGGATGTCACTCAGGTGTGGAAGTGGGGAGCCGACAGTCCACTGAGCTGATTTAACTACACTCTGCGAGCTTTACCTTTTGGCGGCTGTGCAGCAGCCGTACGTGAGGATGCTTTCGACGGTGCAGCGGTGGACGTTAACTCACCCTGCGTTAGTGATGAGCGGTAATCATGAGAGGATGCAGTATGCTTTTATACGGGTTGCAAAGGTCAGGAAGCGAAGCACTTCTGAGGCAAACACGGTACACAACAGCACACGACAAACATGAACTAGTTATATGATACGCACAAAGGACAGACCACATCTGAGGTAAGTAAATATGCCGTGAATATTTCTGCTGAAGACCTCTTGTTGAATCCCCAACACAGAAAACAGTTTGCACACGAGCTTTTCAGTCACCTTCAGATAATGGTTCTTTGAAGTACCAACATGTAAACATGGTTTTTAAGAGGCATGGTGAAGTGTTTGTTCCACTTCTAAATAGTGGCAGCTCATCACTGGGTAAACTTATTTTGGTTAAACGTTTTACCAAAAAGATAAAGTCTGAATGGATCAATATGAGGTTGCGTTACTGCCAAGAGTGCAAAGTACCATAAAGTAACTGAAAGTTAGCAGGTTTCAGCGTGTTCAGATTGTTGAGTCAAAAGCCCTTGTTTTCAAGGTGAAGGAGGAAGAAGAAGTAAACAATGAATTTTGTAGTATTTTTCACTCGGACACGTATCACCTGTTGATTAGCACAGAAAGCTTGTCTATTCTTGAACCTTTTTTCACATTATGGGTCCTATCTGGATGATGTGTAGACCGCGGTCTAAAGCGCATAGCTCAAGTGAATTTGAAGTGTGTCCAACTCCACTTGGACCCTAACCCCAAGGAGGTGTTTGTTCAGGGAATCTGTGATCATGTCACTCTCCATCTGCGGTCTAGTGACCTTCAGCCTGCTTACAGAAGAATCAAAGCACTTAATTCCTCCAAACCTACACCTTGTTTCACCGCAGTCATGGTGGATGATGGCTCCACCTGACATATGTTGTACTGTCCCACTGGGCCGGCTACTTTGAGCAGTTGCGTAAGGCTGATCCCCCTACTGGGATGTTAGACATCTCTGGTGCCAGGGTTTTTGTGGCACAAAAAGGTACAAATAAAAGCGATGTTTTGTAAAATGAACAATGCAAACATATTTATTGTCTTCTTCTACACATGAAACAGTGTTTCCAAATGTCGACCAACATCTGCGGGTTCAGCATTCCATACAGTACCGAAACCATTACACCCTCCTACCACATTTTGCCTGGAATTATTTTCATCTTGCTTTTGTGCACTGTTCAGACCTTGACCCTGTCCGCGGTCATTTGCTTCACTTCTTTTTCTACCGTGACCAGTTGTCTGCCCATCATCTTGGTCTGTCCTTGCTTGCTGATGAGGGCCCTGTGCTGGATTTTCATCATTCTGAGGTGATACTACAGCCTCTGTGTCACTGTGATCAGACTATTCTGACAAGTGATCAATTTCATCCTCAGAAATGTCTGAGACCTCTGACTCTGAGTTGGTAGTACATCTAGAATAATTCAGTGCTTGTCCTGCTTTGTATCTTGCGACTCTACCTCTTCCTGCAGTCTGTTCCTGAAGCAAGATGAAAACTAGAAGCACCTCCGCCATGCCATAAGGTCCCACACATATCACTATGTGTCCTGCTATAGAATTCCACAAGGCAAAGTTTTATATTTGGATTCCGTGACCCTGAAAACCGAGCACGAGTCCTTGGAATCACATTGATATCATGATCTGTTTGGAAGTTGTGCATGAAAAACGATATTTCCATAATGGCAGTTTTCTTCTGGATCTAGTTTACTAACTATTAAAGATAGCTCTAATCTATTTGCACTTTAGTGAATTCGCATTGTCTCAGGAACACAATGGTGTTTGTTGAAAGTCTCTAGCACTATTTGTTATCTCACAGGAAGGCGATATGTGCACGGCCCCTGCTAAAACCTTTTTTCATATCAACAGATCCAGAAGAATGAGGAGATCCAGATGAAATGTAGGTGAATGTTTGCCCATGGAA
>OMMV01037806.1:2804-13801 GCA_900302635.1 Chatrabus melanurus | reverse complement strand
GCACAAATTGAAAAGAAGGGAACTCCGAGCCGTAACACGTGGACTCCAGGCAAAGCGATAAAGAGATTCCTGATGATACAAAAAACATTGTGTCGAAAAGTCGTCGCCAAACTTTACAGGGCTTTTAAAGACGGAGACTTAAAACCTTACTTATGTTAAAGCTGCTAAAAGTGTGCGAGAGCGTCGTGTAGGGGAGACTGGCGTGTGTGTGTGTGTCACGCAGTGGGAGTCGCACTGTTTATATGTTAGCCTGTAGAGGGCGCTGTGACGGGGAGTTTTGTACTTCAGTCTGACAGTGTAAGTGGTTTTTCTGTGGTTTGTCAGAGATCGGCTGATGCTGGTTCGAGATCTTGGATTTAAAATAGGAATGATGGTACAGATATTTGTAAATGTGTTCATCTAATATGGTCCATTGGAAAACCTGATGGTCCGGCAAATCCTTGGTTATGACCTCTGCGAAGGAGCTTATATATTTCATTGGCGTTTGTCTGCAGAATTTCTCCACAAATAAAGAACTGGTTTTTAATTAACTAATTGACTAATTAATCAACGTTGGGTCAAAGAATAGCTGATTGGATTTTAAGGCAGATCTGAATGTGGTCATCTGGCCACCCAAGATAAATAAATAATAAATAAATTCCAAAATTAGAGTTATTCGTGGAAGTACTGGTCCGTGAAACAGAAACCAACCAACCTGAAACCAATTAGCGTTACTTTTCGACCACTTCCTTCCTGCTGGTGGCGGTTTATTTCCTCTCAAAAAGTTAGTGACTTTCTTTATATAAATGTTAAAATGGTTCAAGTTCTGTGCAGATCTGGGTCAGGATCCAGAGTTAGACCTGAGTTTTTCGTCACGTGGACACGGATGCATGGGGCTCTGTGATGGACCCTGGTCATCCAGGGTTCTGGACTTCTACTTGTGCACACATAAAATGCACTTCAACTCCAGAACCTTTGGTGGCGCTGTAATGCAAAGTCGTTCTGAAACACACCCATAAATGGAAGAAGAAACTGCCAGCGTCACCGACCATCATGTTGTTTGACATTTTTAATCCTTTAAAGCGACGGCTGCAGAAACGGGTTGTTTTTCTTTCTTTTTTTTTTCCTCTCTTTTTTTTGGGATGCTTCATCTCCACATCTGCGTTATTTTTGGTGCCTGATTTTAATGTTTCTTTTAAAGACGACTGTAGAGTTTTACCGGCTCACTGCAAAGCTTTAGAATACGACCCCTTTAAATCGACGCAGGCTGTGTGACAAACGTCCCCGGTCTCCCCTACATGTGTCACATGTTTATGGCACAGACTTTGGACTTGAGCCATCATCATCATCATCATCATCATCATCATCATCGAGAGCCTCCGTGAACAATGAGGTGGTGAATCACCCGCTCCGATTTGAACGACCCCCCCGTTCTCAGACTGAAGGGTCGATTTCCCCCTCGGAGCGTAAACACGACCTGTCTGGAAAACAAGTGAAAGTTCATGTTTGCTTTGAAACATTTTAGCACAGAGCAGCGATTGCAGAGGGGTGGGGGGGCACCAGGACGTGCTGAAAATAGGCCGTGAGAAGGCCCGAGTGATTTGAGAAGAAATGCAAAGGCTTTCAGGTAATTCATGTGAATGAGCGATTATGAAAAGGGCGAAGCACACGGAGCGGCTCAGTCTTTTGTTAAAGCGTGCGATCCACCTCCCACTGTTCTTGGACATGTTTGATCCTGAACCTGTCTGACTCGGCGCTGACTCCAACAGATTTTCTTTGCTCCAGGTGCAGCGCCAACAGTGATGTCACCGACGATTTGGACAAGCCGAGACAGACGTTAGTCGGCTGACATCAACCGAGACGAGTCATCTGGATGACAAAATCCTTTCTTGATAATTGGTCTGCGATCGTTTCTCGTAAATACCCAGAAACCAGATCAGTTTTCTCTTTCGATGATTACTATAGCAGTGGGACACGGGTTTCTACTCACCGTTCTCCATGTACTCTGTGACGATGTAGATGGGCTCCTGGGTAACCACAGCGAACAGGCGGACCAGACGAGGATGCTGCAAGTTCTTCATCATGTTGGCTTCAGCTAAGAAGGCTTCCACAGACATGGTGCCCATCTTCAGATTCTTAATCGCCACCCTCCTGTCGTTATTGTAGACACCTGAAAATGCACACTTAGTTCTTATTTAGTCTTTAAAAGAGAGCTACCTGTCGGTGTCCTTGGACAAGACGCTTAATCTGCATCGTCTCAGTCCACCCAGCTGAAAATGGGTACCGGCTTTGGCTGGGGAAGTAACCTGTGATGGACTGGTGTCCCGTCCAGGGGGAGTTGTAGACTCTCACCCGCTTCAAGCTACAGAATCCGGGGATGAGCACCGGCACCAACGGGCCTCAGGGTCTATTTAGCACTTACTTCTACTTTTCGACTTTAAAAGGCAGAAAACAGTTTTTGCAAATCTTAAAACTCTCAGAAGAAAAAAGCGCCACACGAGACGACACACGTGATGCAAAGCACATTCTCATACAAGCTACGTGACACAATATTCACCCAGTGATCGTTCCAACACTGACATTAAATCAGTCTTTGCACTAAACATGCAGGAGCAACTAAAACAGCACTCCATGGCGTCTTTGAAGTGGACATTTGGTTACAGTCACCAACAGGTCAGATACGCATCAATCACACTTCAGAACCGCCTTGAGTCCGGTATTGGCAACCACCCAGGCAGACAGCAGGTCTATCCATAACCTCCTGAAGGTAGCCACTTCTCTACCACAGCGAGGTGGAACATGGACGTCCCCTTGGCCTATTCCAGTTGTTGGTGTCCTCAGCATTGAGATATTTGTGTACCTGAGGCTCCGGATGTAACCGTTTGTTTGACACAAGTCTTTCCAGAGGAACCCAATAACAAAGACATCCAGTCGTCACCTTAACTCATTGGTTGGTATCCAGGGCTTTCATCCTGAGAGTAAGACTAGAAGCACCAGAACCCTAAAGACTTGGACCTTCATTCTTACTGCAACGGTATCGGCATCACCAAACACTCTATCCAGACTGCATAAGCTCTTCCCACGCACAGTCGCCTACCTCTTTACTTAATAATATGCAAATTAGTTAATGGTCATGGTGGTAATCTGTGCCTCTACTCGGACTAATCATGTGCCAGGTTTGATTTTTGTTGACCAAATGACTGTCGAGCTACATTACCAACTGCTCTGAGCGGAACCAAGGACGAGCATACTGTCCACACATCTCATCATATTTTTGCACTTCAAAATTAAATGGAACGATATTTTGTCTCCTAATATGCACCGTGCTGCCAAACCTCCTGGCTCCCTGACGAGCAGGATCTGGTGCCGCTCCAGAGCACTTCCAGTGCACCGTGTTCAGCTCCAAACCATCGTTCACCCGCCGCTATAACTCAGTGAGCATCGTGCACCGTGCACGTCGTGTGACATCACTAAGACCAAGTTACTTTTCACAGCATGGCTCCGTCTCTTTTACCTGCTGTGGAACTCTTCCAGCTCCTTTCTTTTCTAACCAACATGAGTAAACATTTGGCAGCGTGTGACAGTTGCTCCCATAATTCAGGCGTGTCCAAGGCAAATGTTTGGACGAGCGCTGAGAAACAAACACGGTGCCAAGACCAAATGTAAGAACATGATGTAAATAGAAGGTGGCAGCAAAATGTGCGTACGTTCTGAGGGTTGGCACTGTGGAACTGGAAGGCAGCAGCGTGCTGACAAATGAAGACGGGAAATAGAGGGGAATGTAAAGCCGCTAATTTAAAATTAAAGCACTGCGGCACAGCGGTAACCGACACTTTAACTTAAAGCTGCACGACCACATATTAAAGACATCGTCTGCAAACTGTGAGTTCTCTGAGACGGCACGCGGGTGTGTCTGTGTGTCTCTGTCACAGCTTCACTGACACAAAGTCGACACGCCACCTTTTATTAACAAAAATCAAACCCAGCGCCGTCCGGCTGAGCGCCGACACGCTCACGCTCTCGCTCAGTCACACTGGTTCTCGCTTTCTCGCTGGTTCCTCCGGTCTATACAAGCCGGTTCCTCTGAGTCTCTCTTCCTGTCAGACTTCGAGCTGTGGGTTGTCTAATAGTCACCTGAGCTCTTCTGAGATCTCTCTGATGGGTTCAAATGAAGGTTAAAAAAAAATTCTACCGATGGTGCATGATGTCCATTTGGGGCAGCAAAATTTCCATCCCAACTTCCGGCCTGCTTAGAGAATGATCAGGATCGCTAATTTTATCCAAATACAACACCGATAACCCAAAAATACCTCTGATACTGCACTCACATGTTGGTAGTATGCAGCAGATGCTCATAAATTCTGTCACCGTTGACTGTGAGAGCAGCAGCCGCACACTGTGACTCTGTGTGCTGTTTTTTTTTTTTTACTTTTTCCATTTGCCACAGGGCCGAGTACAAGCAGATTACAGACTGTGGCAGCACATTATTGCTCCGTGCCAGGATGGAATGCCGGTTCAGTCACATCCGTTGGATTATACCTTTTCATGCAAGCGGTAAGTTTCATTTCTTTTCCACATGCAGTGAAGGAGAAGCAGCATGTTGGGACATGGAGACGTGTTTGGCCCAATTTCCGGTAAGAAGGGTTTCAATTTCGACCTCCTTCTTTAGAAGAGGTAGACTCCTAAACTGTTCAATGCATGCATGGACTGGGTGTTGGGTCGGGTTGTGGAAGCCAGCGGCTTAGGTGTCTTTGTTGGTGAGGAAGTGTTTAACTGGCCTTGACGTCGCAGACTTTGTGATCTTTGCAGAGTCGGTGGTTACCCTGATTGCAGCACTTGAGAAGCAGAGTGAGGAGTCAGAGTGTCTGGGTTTGTGATTATCCTGGATCAAGACTAAGATCCAGGCTTTCAATGACTTCCTGAACTCGACCATCAGATGTGTGTCTGTGTGCAGCGAAAGTGTTGGACTGGTACAGATATTCGCTTGTCTCAGCAGTGACATTCATGTCTCTGAGATAGAGAGACGCCTGGTAAGAACTTATGGAGTTGTGTGGTCACTGGACAGAGGTTTTTGGTGATGCTAATGCCGTTGGCATGATCCAGCACTCAGGTGCCTCAGTGTTGAGGACCCCAGTGGTTGGTGAAGGCCAATAATGGGGCAGCTAAGTGCATTTTTTTTGGCCGAATCATTCATTTTGTGATACAAGCACCAAATTTGGCCTGAAGAACCTCCTCGGGGTACCTTTTTACAAAAATAACGTTAGCCATTCTAAAATCCAATATGGCTGCCATTTTTTCAACATGGCCACCAAGGACCCAATATTACCATTTAGTTGCTCATTTAGTTGCGTTTTTGTATAATTATAACACCCACAAGCATACAAGCTCATTTGTTTTCTCCATTTAGTGGTCTGTTGTATTGATTATGTGGTACTTCTTGCCTCTACAGCTATTCATGCAGCTCACAGACACAAATTTAATGACTACAGAGGCATTTTTGTGCCCATCAGCTGTGACTATTAATATCAAGTAAAATATCTTTGGAGGCTTAGTTTCTGTTTTGCGTATGATGCTTAAGTCGTGCTTTAGGGGTGTGTGGGTCTTGTAGTAGAGGTAGCACTTTTGCTCCAGTAGTCGGCCACATCTAACGGATGGATTGCTGGCCACTAGTCCTCACTATAGGATCAGCTCTGACCTATGGCTCCAAGAAGTTGTTTGCTTTGATTCATTTAATAATTAATTTATTAATGCTTTTATTCTGTTCTATTGTATTATTGTGGCGCCGTTGGAATTCCTATATAATTTGCGGCACTTTTACAGCTGTCTTCCCAAGTCTGTATATATGTAACGTTACCAAAAGAAATGTATTTGACAATATGGCTCTCAAGTCGTTGTCATGTCTTTTTTTTGACTCGGTAGACTCATTTATCCTTTTAACCCTGGAACACTAACATCGGGAGATTTTCACCCACATCATGGTTTAGTCACATGATGTACTAAATAAGGGTTGGTGTTCTGGGGTTAATTTAACATAACATGCGTTTACATGCATATAGATAACAAATGAAAAAATAGTACTTACATTTTTGTAATTATACGGTATTTAATAAATATTCCGGTAAAATGTGCCGTCATAGTTTTCAATATGGCCGCCATATTGGATTTTTTACGTGGCTAACATTTTTTTCTTAAAGAATACCACAGACGGGCCGTACATGCCAAGTTTCATGCTTGCATCACTATGTGAATGATTTTACACTTATCCGCTCAGCTAAAGAGGACGCCCACCTTTCACCTGACTGCCGACAGATTGATGGTTACGTTTGAGAGGTGGGGATGGTCCAGTGCTCGGGTGGTTGCCATCCAGGGCTGAAGACGGTTCTGTGGTGTGGCGGATGCGGTGATGCGTGGCACCAACACATGCTACCAGACCTGAGCTGACGTGACCTTTAGAGAAATGGGGATCTCAGAAGAGGCCGATGGAATGCCGTCTCCTGAGTGCTTGATCTATCCCCGGCACAGCTGCATGATCCCTCCACAACCTCACTGAACGTTCCAGTGAACCAGCTCAAATATATTAAAGAAACTCGTCACCAAGACCTCAGGAAAATGCTAAATCCACCACACTGCATGAGGTGCTGTGCATAATGTTGAACAGTTGAACCTATAACTTGAAAAATAACCTGCCTTCAAATTTATTTCAATTTTTTTCAACACCCTCAGGGTGTTGAAATTGATTGTGTTGCCTAATTGATCTGGATCTGGTGGTACGTACTTCATCACTGTGTGTCACTCACCCATCCAGACTTCTCCAAACTGTCCTGCTCCAAGCCTGCGCTCCAGTTTTAGGGACTCCCGGGGAATCTCCCACTCGTCCTGCCACCACGGTTTCTGGGGCACGCCGGACTTGCATGGCTTCACCAGCCGTGTGCACAACCCGTCTGCATCCCCTGAGTGGCAGAGTCCAAAAGCCTTTAGGTCAAGTGGAAATGATGTAAACCACCACAGTCATCACTGAACTTTAGGCGTCTGATTTAAACTTGATTCCATACGTGAGTGATGCTGCACGAGCTCTTTGAGAGAGTTAAACGAGATCTTGGCTGTGATGTAAAATCCACCGTTGTCCATGTTCCGGATCCTGTAGTGCTTGACTCCCTCGCCACTATTGTGGTCCAAATCCCTCACTGATAAGGAGTAGGCTCCTGAAACAAACGAGACATACGATGAGCTCGTTTGATGGTTCAAATTTCTATATCCAATCTTTTTTGCAGCAGCAGCAGCAGGAGTCCAAATCAGGGCAACCCTGCGATTAGATTTTGCTGATATAATTGTACGCACGTTTGAGACATAGAAGCACTGAGCATTATTACGTAAAGGTCAGCTGACCTGGAGTTGTCTCACTCTCTCGTATCAGGAAGGAGCCCTGCGTATTCCCAGGAGCAAGAAGGAGCCTCATGGCATCATTTCTGGAAACGTTCCTAAAGAACCACCTGCAGCACAAACACACATATGCTTCACACATTCAGCTAACCACTTCCCCTCCCCAGCGACACGGCGAACGCTCTGTGAGATGGTGTGGCGGTCGAGTGATGTGGTGCCATTTCCTGTGTGACGTACGGTTCAGTCTCTACGGTGTTCATTGCGGCAACAAAATTGTATGGGATGTAGCCTCTCTGGCCGGTGGTGAGAGATTCTGCCAGAAACCATTCTGCATCGTCCCTGCAGGGCAAAAGAAAACAAAAAAACAGCAGGAGGTAAAGGATTTATTTAGAATTTTCTCCGTTTAAAGTTCTGAATACATTTACTTCATTGTAATATAATAAAGAGTTTACAGTGCCCACCAGCTTATAAGGGAATAGCTCCATCTGTCTCCATCCGTGTGGGAATTTTGTTGCATTTCTCCAGTGTTTATTGTTTTTGCTCCAATTTTCTTTATCCTCTTCTTTCTTTTTAACGTTTTATGCATTTTTGCATCAAACATTTTGACTTTAATTACTAATGTAAGTTATTATTTTAATCTTGATTTGAGTACTTTCAGCTACATTTCTTATATAACTAGTGAATTTTTTTGTGGGTTTGGTTTAAACCTTGTCCATGTGTGTGAGTTATGTTAGGATTTGGCAGTATATCAATAAACTGAATTGAAGTTAAATTAAAAGTTATTTAAAAAATTACTGCTAGTTGTATGGCTGGTTCTCTGGTTGAGTCGCTGGTTGGCTGCTCAGTTGTTGGACTGTCAAAAGGCTTAAAAAGTCTGATGGGTCAATTTCATGAAACTTTGTGGAGGGGGTGAAGGGACGGTGGGAGAGGGGCGTGGTCCAAGAAACAGCGCATTGGTGTGAATCCAAAAAATTTTCACTTTCATCAGCATTGTGAAATTGGGCAATTTCATTGTCTGAAATTCAAATGTGATATTTGTCCTTGTCTCCAGTTGTTTGTGTTTCTTTTTGCCATGTAGATATTTGTGTGATGTGTTTGTGTTTTTGTTAATATGTTTTGTTTTTTTTTAACTAAGAAATATCTAGAATATTTTGGAACACTCCAGATGAAAATATTATAATTTGGAACATATTAGAAGATACAGATGTCACAGTAATCTGTGGTTGGTGTAATATGTGACCAGTAATCTGTGATATTTGGGGGCTCGTCCGGGATCAGTTTACAAAAAAGATCATTCAGCTGTAAAGAGAATATTCTTCATATTTAATATATGAAGAGTTCAGTTGCAAAACCCTCTAAGTCCAAAACCACAAATTTTTAGTTGAGGCCAACATGCACTTGGCTGCTTATGTAACTATTAGTGTACATAATATTAAAGAATTTGAACACACGGTTTTCATTTTATTTATGGAAATCTGTCCATCCATCCATTCTCAATACCCGCTTAATCCAATTAAGGGTCACGGGGTGCTGGAGCCCATCCCAGCAGTCAGTGGGCGAGAGGCGGGGTACACCCTGGACAGGTCGCCAGTCCATCGCAGGGCAAGGAAATCTGTGGATTTTCTAATTAGTTTTTCTTTAAATTCCCATTTTAAATTGCATTTTCCTCCACTTAACAAAAATGGACTTAGAGGGTTTTGCAAATGAACTCTTCATATAAAAAGCCGATTGCATATTTTGCGACTGAACTTTTGCTTCCTACCTTTGGAGTTCATGTGGGATCTTGTGATAATCAAATGAAGAAGTGAGAATATTTTTTAAAAAGTAAATATAAAGTTAATTTGGCATTTCAAAGTTTATTATTTACATATTCTAAAGCTGGCTTTATTTTTTATAGTTAATTTACATTCAAAAACATCTTAAAAAATAAGTTGTTTTATGTTGCATGGACCCTGACCAGCAAAGCTTTGACGTACTAATTAAAATATTCTGTCATAAATGGCTTATCATAAAAATAAAAAAAAATTTCACACAGCTGAGACCACAATCCAAAAATGTTGGAAACCTCTGAGTTCAACATTTAAGTCCATAATTGAGACGTTTTCTTCGTTATCTCATTTATTCATTCGCCAACACGTTCGTGAGAGATCTGCCCGAGTATAATCATGTGTAAAATCTTGAGTTATTGTTACATTTATGACCAAAATCCACTTTTTGTTGCTCGTTGACTCACTTGTTGATGATCCTGAGATTGTCTCCCTTATCAAAGCCGAGGTCGCCGTCATGGTTTGGCTCATAGGTGTATATGGCCACCACCAGGTTATCTGCCAAACAAATATCAAAAGAACAACGTGACATAAACTGTGAATTTGCCTTTTCTTGGTATTTTTCTATTTCTTATTTTATTTTATTTTGGGGTATGACCACAAATTTTACTATTCAAGGCCTTTCTGAATTTTTTTAAGGAATTTATTTATAATTAAGTTAAATAGTTTTGCATGGTGTGGTATTTATATGTTGCACAACTTACTGTTGATTTCTTCTTCCTCATCAAAAATCTGTCAATCTTGTACATTTTCTATTTTTCTGTCTGCAGAAATTTTGCCGATCTCAATCTTGTACTTCTTCACTATCCTCAATGATGTCACAAAAGGTACAAAGCGGCACTTTGTATAAAGAGAAAATAAAAGTTGTCACCTGGTAAAGGAGACGTTGGAGGTGAATGCTGTGAGTACGGAATCAGCTGATCTGTGTACTGAAAGACAAGATTCCATTAAACATAACCAACACTTGATACATAGTTTCACACATGGTTTTCTCTTCTAATTCTAATCTAACGTCGCATAAAAATTACAGACAGGAAGCGCACAAAAGACAACTTCCTTCTGTTATACTAATCTGAAAACTTTTCTGGGCTCCATTCTTCCATCTGATTCATCTCTTTTACATATTTATTTATTTATTCTACATATTTTACAGTCAACAATTAAAGAAAGCATGCAGACATTTCACACCTTTTATCTTTTGGTCATTCACTCAATCAATGGATTTTCTTAAAAAAAAAAAAAAAAATTCATGTAAAATACAAGGTGCAAAAAAAAACCAGTAACTTGAGGTGTGTCTGATTAGTCCCATTTAGCAGAACCGTTCTGCATTGATTTGGGGTCACTAGGTCATCTGACATGCAAGCTAGTAAAAAAAAAAACCTGCAATGAATATCCAAATATCTGTTGAATATGCAACCTGAAACTAACTTCATCACGGTTTCTGTGAGTACCAAATGAATACTAAATGACGGTACACATTTGGGTAATTCAACTGCATGCAAGCATAAAGTGATCTCTCAGTGTGACTAAATTACAGTAATTACTTGCTGACTATTGAAGCTGGCTCTGAATTAATCATTGAATTATTGTTATAACCTACTTCTTTGTATAAAACTAAGCTGTTCATTATATAAAACTGAGCTATCTAAAAACCTGTTCAAATGTGCCAGGATGCAGGAAATTGCATCTACTTCTTTAAAAAAAAATCTGGGGGAGGACCCCCCTGAATCACACAAACAACCAAAACTCTATTCATGTAAAAACTCCTTCACTCACAGATGCACATCCATACTTTATAATATATAAATAGCC
>OMMV01037797.1:0-14854 GCA_900302635.1 Chatrabus melanurus | reverse complement strand
GTCTTGGCGTTATGGAGCCAGGATGACACGGACCGTTATTTATAAAGACACAAAATCTTGATTTTATTCATTCTACTGGTAGTCCGTTTTGCTCAGATAGAAATAGAGGCCTGTCTCTAATTTTGGCCTCCTTCCAATAAAGGCCTGGACCTCGATGCGCTTCAGTAAATAAAGGCCCGGGCCTATATTAGAGGATTTACGGTATGTTAGCGCATTAGGTCCCACCCCCTATGGGCGGGTTTGAATGGGTAGGAACTAGTGCTTGTAGTCTCAACAGAAATCCCCCCCCCCCTCTAACAGGCCTCTTACGATGACGCAAAACGACGATTTTTGCATCATAGTAAGAGGCCCAATAAGAGTAAAATACGGATTTCTCCCGTCTCAGGGGAAAGTGAGAGAGTGTTGTGGAACCATTCACATTTATGACTGGGTTTCTAACAATGGAAAGCTTAATGCAAATGGCTGGAGTGTTCCTTTAAATATCAAATATACCTGAGCTCTTCTACGCGCCCCTGTGTATCTAAAAAGGAGGTGTGGTTAGGCGCAGAGCTGGTGCATGCGTATTGTGTGGCACAGGAAACAGTCTGTGCCATAGACCACCAAAAACCTCGTCTAAAGTCCAATGCAGAATATTTCTGGTTTTGAAAGGGTGCAATTGTAAGCAAGCCCCAGAAACAAAAAACTCCAAAAACAAGATCTCCAGACCACACAGGTTCCAGTGTGACAGGTGCAGCTGTGGTGTGGGAGGGTACGGTTATTATAGTAATTGTTAATAATATGGTAATATAATATAGTTTCAGTATTCTTAATTTATTAGTGTACATTGGCAAAACAAGCAAGAGTGGCCTTAGTGGTCACCAAGACGCTACGATTACCAACAAGGCTTCATAAATCGCATGCAAACAAAAGGCAGACTTTACATGTGGCTGCCTGAACAAACCCAGAATAACTGCAGGTTATTATATTAAAAGATGCCAACATGACCCAAAACAGGTGGTTCACTGGTTCTCACCTATATCAGAACTTCAAAATTTCAGAGAATTTATGGTGTTACGGATGGAAAGTTTGCAGAACCACTGACTCGTTGACTCACTAACTGACTCCATTATGCCTTTGCTTGCCCTGCTAATCTCAAGGAATAGTATAGTATGTGTACATAATCATACTTATCGTGTTTCGCTGTTGCAATATTTCCCTCAGGCAATCAACTCAGTTGCTGTTACCTCAAATACATTATAAACGAGATATGAATCAACCTTTTCCAAATTACAGCAAATGGCTTTGTGGGATAGGAGTTAGATGACCAATATAAAGACCAGACTTCGATTCTAGGTGTGTGCTTCAGGCTACATGTCTGTGTCCTTGGAAAAGACACTTCCTCTGCATTGTCCCAGTCCCACCAGCTGTAAATGGGTACCGGCCTTGGCTGGGGAAGCAACCTGTGATGGACTGGTGTCCCATCCATGGGGAGTCATAGACTCTCATCCACTTCACACGTCAGTATCCGGGAATAAGCACCGAGCCAATGAGCCTCAGGGCTTATATAGGATTTACTTCTACTACTTCTTCATTTACAAATGTGTGCACACTATTCTGTGTTTTCTTAAAGTTAAATTCACTTTGAAGTCAAAGAAGCATAAAGGGAAATGTTCCACATTAGGAGACTCAGCGCAGCTCTTAGTAAAGACACAGTCAGTCTGATGATGGAAAAAAACACACACACACACACACACACACACACTCCTTCAGACCATTTCCCATCCTGTGATGAAGTCTGGCCGGAAACAGTCATTTCCCCGAATGTTCCCATATCTTCTCCTGAATACTCCCTCATCCCTGATTCACTGCCAATAAATCAGTGAGAGAGCGAGAGAGAGAGAGGACAAGAAGAAGAAGAAAGTATGAGGAAAGATAGAAGGGGGTGGCCATATGAATAAGGAAACGGCGCACCGGAAAACAAACATGAAAGAAAACCATATGTGTGATGCGTTCCATGTCAGCACTTATTACGGGTGGTTTGCATTATTAAATATGACTACTGTAAGGAAGTCACACCTTATCAAAGACAACACAGATGTAAATCTGTTATTTACAAAGCAGATTTACATTATTTCATGGGTATTGGTCAAACTCTAAACACAGAGTAAGAGAGGCTGCGATAGATAAAGTGTTCGGTAATGTACGACTAAATATTTTCTCATTATAAGCTGCATTTTATTGTGTTTTTGTGCACATAATATGTTGACGCTGATCCTGAGGTGTGGAATGTAACTCAGTCTGTCTTTTTTGTTACATCTTACAAACCGACAATCTCCGCTGTCAGCTATGTTTACAGTAATCAAAGCCAGGACAAAGTGCCAAACAGGACACGCTGAAACCATTTTCCACATTGCTCTCCTGTTTTTTCCCATCCTCCACACACAGACCTCTAACATAGCACAATAATCTGTGCCACCTGCAAACCCCACCCAGCTGAAGAGGCTTTAGATCAGACCCTCCCTGCTTTGTACCCTCCCATAGGGGCTCAACTTACCACTACGACATCTCCTGTTCAACCATCAACACGTCACATCAGCAAAGCACAAGGGATTTCAGAGGCATCACTCAAACCCATTTTGTTTCTCTGTGGTTGGCATTATCTCCTAAAATAGATGGTGCTTCTGTTTCCATGTAGCAGACCGGCACTGCTGTTAGAGCAAAAGTGTCAGTTATTTCTGTAGCATCTATTTTGATGAAGGCATAAGTGGACATTATCAGAAGCAGGGATGGGTTTTGCCATAGACCGGCACCGGCAGTATTGGGAAGAGCTGGTTGGGCCGAACATACATACATACAGACAGACACACAGACACACACACACATAAAATGAGAGTTTTCATCCTGCATTTTAGCAGGCCATGTCTTGGTCCCACAGCACGCCAAGTAGCAGTCCAATCTGTCAACAGAAGGCAGTATAAAAGCCTCAGAATTTGGAGAGGTCAGACCTTCAGGGAGAAATCATGGTGGACTAACGGCTGCTGAGAGATTCTGGACGTTAGGAACTGAGGACATATTGTTTATCAATTTAAATTCAGTGGCACAGCTTTGTATTACTACAACCAAAATACAGCTAAAAGTGATTTTCTTACATTTTGGAGACATTGGTATTAGTACCATTCGACTGAATGCATTGTGTGCACATGCAGGAGGTTTGATAACATGAACTGGTCAAAACAACAATCCATATGTATTACAGTATTACAGTATTAGTACAAAAATTCACTTTTAGATCAGTTTTCTTCATTTTCTTGCTGTATGAAATTCCACATCTAAACCAGTTGTCTCATCCTCAGTTTTTTTCTTTTTGATCATTTGTGGAGGCAAAGTTGTGATTTAAGAAGAAGAAGCCCTACGTAGCCCCTGAGGCCCATTGGTGTCGGTGCTTATCCCCGGATTCCGTTCCGTGAAGCGGGTGAGAGTCTACGGCTCCCCCTGGACAGAATGCCAGGCTGACGCAAGTTACTTTCCCAGTACCCATTTACAGCTGGGTGGACTGGGACGATGCAAATGAAGTGTCTTGTCCAAGGACACAGACAGGTATGGTGACTAGGAAACGAACCCAGGTTAACATATTATTAGCCCAACTCCTTAAAAGTTGTGGAACAAAAACACACACACACAAAATTAAAACCAACATCCCATGCTTTTGTATAAAATAGGAATCATTAAAAATGAAGCAGTGTACACCTTGTTAACTGTGTAACAGTTCAAACATATATTTCACTAAATGTTATTCACTAGTTAGTATTCTTAGCTTGCCATATTGCTGCTGTCTGAAGGCAAGAGCCATAACTGTCAAAAATATGCACTCAAACTTGTTAATTCAAGTTCATTCAAGACAAGTACCCAATTGAGAAACCTGGCAAATTTCATGTCATTCTGTTCTTTAGTTTACGTCGTAGCTTGTCCAATATGATCTGGACAGGAGGGATAGACAAAAGAACAGATAAACAAAAGTATGTATGATAAGTATTCTATGATTCTATGATAAGTATTCTAATATAACCTTTTTCCACTCCATGGCTGGGAATAAAAAATCATTCATAATAACATACACCGAGAGTTGTTTTCAAACTTCGGAAGACAGCTGCGGCAACAAGACAGAAATCATTGTTTGGCCTCAAAAGTCTACAAGGGTTAAAAATTATTACATTTATTCACCAATAGTAACCTGATTATGTAAAAGCTATCAATTCTTTGAATGTAGTCTGTCTAGGATGTAACAAAGAGGATTTAACATGGATAAAATAAGGAGGCTACACTTCATAAATAGACGAGGGAAGAGCGACACATAAGGCCATTTTAGAATGGATTGACATCATGAATGTAAAGGTTCAATACATTTCAAATGGTTTGGTTACTGCGGTACTTCTGTTCTCATAAATAGATTTCTATATAATGTCCATATACAGGTAAATGAATAACGAGTAACAACAGCCGCTTCACAAAACCCTGTCTTTGGACTGACTCTGGAGAAAGTTCCAGTGACTGCAGGGAAAGATCTGCTGACAGCTGGGAAAGACCGCAAACTGGGATCCTTTTGGGGCATGAAAGACCAACAGGCCAATTATGAGCTAGGACAGTGTCTGGGGTGGTATCTCTCTAGCTTACCTACGTTTGTTTCCCAGTAGCTATGTCCCCGGCTTAGTGGGAGGTGCCCTGTGTGCCTGCATCCTTGTAACAAATCAGGGCCCCCAAGGGTGGTGCAGGGCTGTTGAAGTTGGTGGGTGAGCTGAGAGAGTGCTACTCTGGGTCCCACTGCACTGCAAGGTGTGTTTGAAGATTATAAGACATCACAGTGTGTAAGAATGAGCCGCTTTGGTCCTATTCTCAGCATTGATTCTCAGGTGCCCTGCAATTGAAAGCTACATTTAAACTGTAGTGATTAGCTGCCACTGCGAAAGAAGAATCTGTCCAAACCTTCCTAATATAGGAATTTCGCTCTAACACACCTCCTACACAGATATTATTCAAAATACTACACAGGACTATACACCACTGAAGAAAGGTGTAATACACGCTGTAGCTAATTAATACCGTTAAAACATGTTAACACTTCTGCTGATTATAATCAATGCTTATTATAGACAACTGCACTGTACATTATTATACAGGAATAATAAGTTAATATAATTTAAATGATATCATTTAAGATCAAGTATCTCCAGATACTCTGTTGGATTGGGTGGGTAAGTGATGAAGACTTAACTAGAACGAGATTCTGCTGGTATGGTTTGTGTAAGAGCATGTTTGCTGATGGAAAACAGCATTAAAATGTCCGTGAAACATTTTAATTGAGCACAGTGTTTACATTTTTGTCATATCATGCGATGTATAGAAATTCTGTAAAGTTCTTAAATGATTTGGAACACATGGTTAGTGACTTTACAGTCTTGGCCATCTCTTAAGATCGAGGATGATTGTCTTCCATCGTCAGTGGCTACGTTGGTGTGTATGGATATGGCTGATGAGTCCAGTCTTGGCTGCACATTTCTTACTGCAGCAAGGACAATTCAATCTGGAAGTAGGAGGAGACCTAAGCCATCCTTACATTCCATGATGGTACAATAGGAATGCGCAGTACAGCAGGTACAGAAATGTGTTCCATATTGCAGTGTGTATATTTTAACTGTGATAAGACCCTATATGTTAGTGAGATGGGGCCATATCACTTGACTTTGAGCATGCTTGACACTTCTGCAATGTGATCTGTGTTGTATTTCATCATAATAGCATATCGCAAGGTCACGGATACAGAGGCACACACAGGGATGCACATGGGCAGGCACACATTTGGACTTGATGGCACAGACCTATACTACATGTATGCATGGCACACTTACCCATCGCCAAATACTGCAGTGTTACAGGTGCACCCTCTGCAATATGTGAATAATAAAGTTGGAAGTTCCATAACAATTTTGAGTGAGGTGGAGACGGATCTTCTTCAGCGACCCTGAATGGGAGCAGCTGAAAAAAGAATAAAAATAGATGCACCCACTGGAAGGACTGATATCCAGGTATATCCTCCTCTTCTAGTTCATGAATAACGGTCTCCGCGACACCTGGAGTTGGACTCTGCATCAACCAAGTATGGGACTATAACCTGTTGTGCAAGGAGTGGAACGGCAGTTAGGGCAAACATCGTAATGTGTAAGCAGTTCTTCTATGATACACTGCTGCATTACGTCGATACCGTTTCATAACATCATCATGTAGAGTCTGGCAGGCTTTAGGCAGAAGGGCTCTTGCTTTTCTTCTTACCATCTTTTCTTCCACTTGATTTTTCCTGGACTAATCAAATTGATGCATTCCTTGATGAATGAGGGATCTCCAAGTAGTCCTCTCTTGGGTGAGTGTTTTCCATCTGTTGCTGTTCTTGAGTGTTGCTTTAAGGATGTCCTTATAATACTGCTTCTGTCTTCCTCTTAATGGTATTCCTTCATTGAGCTGAATGTGAAACTCCTGTTTTGGAAGTCGATGGTCGTCCAATCACAGAACGAGTCCTGACCATTGAATATGACTCTTGATCATCGCTTCAGTGCTGGCAGTCTTGGCTTCATCAAGAACACAGAGATTGGTCCTGTAGTCCTCCCAGCTAATATTCAAGATGTTGCAGACAGCGTTGATGGAAGGTTTCCAGATGGTTAAGGTGCCTCCTGTAGGTGACCCTGGTGTCTGACCCGTATAAAATAGGTGGTAAGCCAAGTGCCATATACACAAAGATTATAGTTTTGTTTTACAGGTCCCACTTTTGAGAAGCTCATCCTCTTAAGACGTTCAAAAGCAAATGCTGCAGATTTCAGATAATGTTCTATCTCATAGTCAATGTCAGCAGTCGTGGAGCGGTAACTTCCCAAACACTCCAAGCAGTTAATGTTCTTTACTTGACTTTATAACTCAACAGCAGGTGATTGTGGGTTGTTCGTCTCCAAGGTAGCGGGCCATCAGCGAGAGAGTTTACAGTCACCTTAATATGATTAATTATTTTTGTCACATCAGTATAATGTAATTGAAAATTCCTTCAGTAATTTATTTTGTTCATCTTTGTTTTATTTTTCTGATCCTAAAGGTGTAGCTATTCAACTGCAAGTTTGTGGAATGGTGATGTTTTTTTCAAATTATAGGTTGTATACAGATGTTTGTTCTTCAAATAATAAGGAAGAGATGGCTGTTTACAAGTAGTATGGCAAATTGAACATTGTTATTGAAATATTCATAATGCAGTCACATCAGTAATACCACACCCAACAGTAATGTATGACGGTAACAAGAGATTTCACTGCAACGCGAGTAAAAATATAGCAATGGGTCATTATCAGCCGAGTGCATCAGAGTAAAGGTCTGAAAACGTTAAAATCAATACTGTTAAAACAAACGGATGCAGCAACACAAAAAGATAAAGGCAATATCTGCTTTATGAAATGTTCTAATGCAAATATGTGTCCTTTTGTAACAAAAAATGACAGCCTACAGTACATAAAATACCTGAATGACCACCCCTTCGCTTATAACATCATGATTATGAACACTATAAAAAAAATAGGTGCACTATAACCCTGTCACTAGTATAACTTATATCTGTATATTGTAAACGTTTGAAAGTCCCATTCACTAGGTCTGAAATTCATAGGAAATCTTTTGCTGTCAGTGGAACTCCAACGTACAATCATCTACAATTACAATTACCAATGTACCATCTACAATTACAATACTGAATTCAAGGGATTCAAGGCAGCTTTGTACAGTTACTTTAATCAGTTGTTAAAGGCGGAAATCTGTTCTTAATTTTCTTTAATTCATATTTTTCTGTTTTCAATAATTAATTTATACAGATGTGTTTTTGTAATTAATAGTATGCTCAACCATCATGTAAAGAGTGCATGTTTGGAATTTTTTTTATAATTTTATGTCATGAGGTATGATATCAAGTTGAAATAAACTTTAAACAATTATGTTTTAGTTATTAGTAGGGGTGTAGCAATTAACCGATGTTATCGTTTGTCTTTCGGCTGCTCCCAGTTCCTCCAGGTCGCCACAGCGGATCCAGAAACAAGCTTTATGCCAGATGCCCTTCCTGACGCAACACCAGGTGTATATGGAGAAACACACACAGCCCCTGGTCTTCCCAAGCGGTCTCCCAGCCAAGTACTAACCAGGACCTACTGTGCTTCACTTCTAAGCTCTAGCGGGATCAAGCATATACAGAGCGGCACGGCTGCTGTGTAACAATTAACCGATATGAATCAAAAACCAATTTTAAAGTAATAGATACGACAGCACTGATACACGGACCCCTGAATAGATCTAAATTTATTATGAACTGGTCAATGGCTTGATTTTAATGTTATAAATTGGTTGAGGCGATTACGCTACTACTTCTGTATCTTCAAACTCTCGTAAAAGTTCAAACGTCGGAGCGAGGCTCTTGTGAGACTGAATCACAGGAAAGTTAACTTTGTGAGGTAAAAACAAAATCAACATGTCCAATACTGGTAGGCAGTATAACGGATAAATGTAGCTGTTTGAACTTTACATTCGGGTCACAATTTGTTAATACTGTCATAGTGGTTCAGAACGGGAAAGTTACGCTGTACTATTTATGCTATGCTAACAACAGCTGGTTTCTTCTTCTGGGCTTCTGCTATGTTGTGCTTTCTGCTACTGTATGTGGGGCTGCCCCTGGTGGTGAATAAAAAGCGAGCAGAGGCAGCGGCAATGTGCTGCAGTACAGTAGTAAAAACGTGAAGAAGGTCCTTGGTTTTTCATTAAATATGTATTTGAAGGTAAGTGATGCCACTTTTGGCTTATTCTAAATTATCATGGCAAATGAATGTCTGCATTAAACAAAGAATTGGATTGGATTGCACTGTGTCGCCCGGAATTCTTCCATAATAAAAAGTATTGTTCCTGAATCATATTGTAGCCCATGTATCTAGATATGTAACATATCATTTTATAAGGGAGAGATACACACGCCTATTTATTAGAGAACGGAGTAGATCTCCTCCCAATGATACTGTAGATTAAGACAGGTTTTTCCAATCACCAGGTTGTTGTTGACGCTTCCTCAGACACAAAAAAAAAACCTGCTGTTTTCACAGTAACATAGCATCAGCCGGAAAGGTGCCGATTACCGCGTAGGCGTAAATAAGCTGACAGAGTGACATGGAGAGGCCGAGTCATCGTCATACTATGTTGTTGCTGCGTCTGTGAAGATGTCGTGGCACTCTGAGATATAATGTCACACTGAGACAGCCTGTCCAATCTGTGCAGATATTTAGTGTGTTGTTTCCATATGCTACTATTGCAGACTGCCAAACTACCAATGTTAAAGTCATTAAGCGCAGCTGAAAACAGTTAAGTTGCCATTTAATGGTGTTAAGTAATGCTGATATTTGGCACTAATTTGCGTTGGAGAGGTGGGAATTGTAAAGTGCAAATAGTTTGTTGAAATACAGTTTCGGGAGGAATGCCAAGAATTCAGGATTACACAGTTTCCTGGATTTGTTTATTCCATGGAAAAGGTCTGTGGAAGATTGTATATACAGAACACTGTCCGTACAAAAGGTGCAGGATATGTCGCATACTGAATCAAATATATCGTACTGTAGGGTAGAAACAAAGAATAGAACCATTCAGATCCACCGGGGATTGAAGGTCATTTACCTGAGTAACCTTAACTACTCAGAATTAGGAGGTCAAATCCAGTACAGGCAATTACATGTTTCAGAATTACAATAATGTGGTTTTTTTCCGAGCTACATCTGTCAGCCATTAGCTGGTAGGCCAGATGTTCCGAGACGTCTGGGATTCAGTTCCGACTAAGGTTCAACTCAAAGGCAAAAGTTTACGGAGGCATTTTTAATTACTGATTAACTTAAAGCCATTTTATGAAGGAATCCACTTGGTCGACACAAGAAATCCAATTCCACATCTTACAAACTGCATCTTTAAGAAGCAGGGAAGCATTTATTTGCCAGCAAAGTTGATCAAGGTCTCCTGCTATTCACAGCCTTTCCTCTACAGGGCTTCCTGTCCTGATCAGCAGGGGCAGACGGACCCTTTCATTATGGAGACCGCAGATGAAAATGAGAGCAAAATGAGGCCCATTACCACGTGAGCGTGACTAATATCCCTCTACAGACCTCTCCACACACACTGGACACAAGCACGGCCAGAACACACACAAGTTCCACATGTACACGAGCACAGTTATACGCGCTGGCTTAGAGCCGCACACGCTCAAATCAATAACATTCTTGTAGACGGACACACATACATGCACAGAAATGAGGGGAAAAAAAGGGGTATTTGGAAATAAACCTCAGCACTATTAAATTGACCAAATTAGAGGCGCTCAGGGCGTGTCTGACTCTTTCCAGTATATATAGATAGATATATATATATATCTATCTATATATATATAGATAGATATATATATATATAGATAGACATAGATAGCTGCGTGTGTATCGATTCCTAATCATCTATGATATCATCAGTGCTAACGCTAACCCGTCTAATTCCAGCCCTACCTTCTCCATTCCCTCCTTCGTCATCGCTTACGTCTGACTTTCTGTATCATCCGATCGGTCCTGTAATATTTCATCTCCCCTGCGTCCCGCTCTGATGATTTTTCTTTAAATATCCACTCTGCTCTGCTTTTCCTCAAATGACCGCAACAGATTTATTTTACTTTACTGGAACTTACAATCACCAAGCTGTGCCCTACCAATCTTTTTGCTCTTGCTTTGTCTTCCTTTACTCTCTTCTAGAGGTTTTCTCGGATGCTCTTGGTGACGATCATTAAGTGGAAGTAGGTCTGGCTCGGGTCACATTCTGCTTTGGCCAATCCTTTAATCTGCCTTTTTGGGTCGAGTCTCTCTCTTTTTTTACATATTAATTTTTGCATGTTAAACACAGGTCCAAAACTTAGAAAGAACCCTGATATTTCTGTTCTCATTTTATTTTCCGTTCAGTGTCTCAGATGGAGCTTTCCACTGCAGTGTGATCTGAAATATAAATATCCATTTTTATTATGATTTACCAGTTCATCCACTCAACCAGTGGTGGACACGACTAACCTAAAACTTAGCTTTGATGACCGCTAATCCACTAAATGAAAAGCTGACTGTGATAATGCTAAACCATTTAGCTGACGCTACCACTAACCGCAAACTTTTATTATATGAATAAGACTTGGCTTTTTATTTATTTATTTAGCTCTAAAACCCTGAAATACAGACCTTTCTTTCAGCTTCTCCCAATTTCAAGTCGGGGTCGCCACAGCATATCAGATATGGATCTGCATGTTGATTTGGCACAAGCTTTACGCCGGATGCCCTTCCTGACACAACTCCACATTACATGGACAAAGGGCAGGGGTGGCCTTGAACCGGGAACCTTCTGCTTTGAAAGCAATCGCACTTAACCGCTTGGCCAAAATTTTAATATGTTGAAGTGTAAATATGGAGGTTCTTAAAAGCATGACAAGATCAGATGATTGTCAAGATATAGATGAATAATTAAATGTGCAATTGAAATTCAAGCGTAGCTTACATCAACATACACTTTATTCACAGTACAGAAAGTATTAAATGAATAAGCAATATTAAGAAATAAAAATACATATTGGGCGGCTTAGTGGTTAGCACTGTTGCCTCACAGCGAGAAGGTCCCAGGTTTGCTTCTGACCTGGTCCTCTGGGTGCTCCGCCTTCCTCCCACTTCCACAGACATGCAAGTTAGGTGAATTGGTGACTCTAATTGGACCGTAGGTGTGAGTGAGAGTGTGAATGTGTTTGTCTGTCTATATGTGGCCCTGCGATGGACTGGCGGCCTGTCCAAGGAGTACCGTACCTCTGGCCCAATGACTGCTGGGATAGGCTCCAGCCCCCCATGACCCTTAATTGGAATAAGCGGGTTCAGAAAATGAATGAATGAATGAAAAATACATGGAAAATAATTGTAATAACCTAATTAATGCATTTATTCTTGCCTGACCTCCTGCTCCTCCGTCTCCTCGAGGTGATGCTTGTTCGTGCGATGTGTCAATTTCACTTATTGGATTACTGTATAAGCTCCAACAGGCACAAATGTGTGATTTTAGCTTTTACAAACATGTTTGACCGTTAAACTTAATGTTAAAAAAATGCGCGCTGACTTAAAGTTAGTGGAACTAAATTTACTGGAAGCTAATTGGTCCATGAATGGTTTTCAAAGTTAGCTGAAAAGCTTTTGAACAAGTTAGCTTTGTTAATTAGCTGTTAGCTGATTCGCTGAGCTGTGCCCACCACTGTCTCCAACATTTAAAAAAATATTTTCAAAGCCCACCACCCTCGGCCGTTTCCGATGGGGTCGACTGGGTGATTTATAGGCTTGCAGCAGGCTGGTAGAGGGAGGGCAGAGCGAGGGAGGAGAGGTAGGTGAGGAGGAGGACTGGGCTGTGGTGTTTGAAGTACATGAAGGAGTAACATAAAATACACCTGGCCCATCCAGGGGCACTCTCTGTACACAGAAATAAAGAGAGGGGAGACAGACTCGGAGTAGAGGAGAGGGCTGGGCCACTGGGGAGAGAGGGCTGGATGGAAAGAGGGGAGGGGTCATGCCGTGTTTCCTTTCAGGATGGCTTTTATGGTGTAACTTCAAACAGTGACCTCCCACACCCCTCTCCCTCTCTCCATCCGTTCAACCAGTCGTCCCTCCCTCCACTTTCTCACTATTGTGTATAACCAAGCGGACTGTAATTGGCTATTCTTTCATGAGGCTGATTTCAACACTCTCTGCCCCCACAGGAAGAGGCCCTTTTGCTGCCACTATTTGCGGTGTATGTGTGCACGCCTTGTAAATATACTAGACGGTGGTGTCAGGTGAGTGACGGGGGCTGCATGGGCTACAGATTCTAAAGTCGGGGTTTTTGTAAACAAGGTAACAGAGATGCTGCACCCCCTTATGTTCAGTGTGTGCTGCCTCAATAAAATGCCATTTTTTACCTTGGATGCTCTATTTTATGCTCGCTGCTGACATGCTAAGAGCACTTGTTAAATTTTTGCTATTCAAGTTTGCATTGCTTTTACAAAAAGTAGTAAAGTGCTCAAAATCGTATTAAATCAGCCTACAATACAGTAGCTGAAAACAATTTTATTTTATTTATTTTTTTGCTTTCTTACTGTGATGCTGTTGTGAGATTTTGAAATTCATACAATCTTTTAGTTTTGTTCCCAAGTAATGCTAAGACAAACTTTGACACTTGCTTTGCAGTGTTTTCCAGTTTAGAGCTCAGATGTTCTTCAGATTTAGCTGTCTCTCTGTCAACAAATGTAAAATAAATGGTAATTTCCCCTTCAGGTTTCCCCCAGAAAGCCAAATTTTCACTCCAAACTTCAAAAGCTCCAGAATACGGAGGAGGGACGCCATCCCACCCAGCTCAGTGGCTTCACCATCTGTTCCAAATTTAAAAAAAAATAAAAATCCCGGTACAGTATGATAGATGCTCCAAGTATCATTAAAGGCATCGGGATAATCTAATCAATGACAATAATGTTCTAATACAGTGCTGAAGGATTTTTTTAATACTCTAGTAACATCTAAGAACTTCTAATACCTTGGTTTATGAGTAAAGCTTAAATTTCCTCTGTTGAAAGCTGTCATCTAGAAAAAGCTACAAAAATAAAATCAATTCATCCCTGTCCTTTGGTTTTCCTTCAAAAAATTTGATTAAAAGACACCCATGAGAATTTGGAAAAATTATTAATGGCATATAATATGTGGTTTTCTTTTGCCTGTTCCCATTTTTGCTCGAGGTTGCCACAGTGGATACTACATGGATCCACATGTTGATTTGGCACACATTTTATGACGGATGCCCTTCCTGACGCATCTCCAGATGTACATGGAGATTGGGACACGGATGGCTTTGCACGGGGGACACGAAAGCACTACCCCAGTGCCACCGTGTCAAAAAAATGTGAGCAAATGTTTCCTACGTGCTACAGTATACCAGCATACAGAGAGTGATATATGAAAGCAGCTCTCCTCTCACTAATGACTTCTGGCCCTCTGTGGCTTATAAATCAGTGTGTTTTCATTAATGATGCCGGCGCGCACATGAAATTAGTAGGTGGAGGGGATCGGCCATCCCTAAAGAGCCCTAATTAACACAATTGCACATGCACACTTTTCTGCACTTTTTGGCAGTTTTCACCGTTTTATTTCACTGACTGATAAAAATGGGAACTGTAACGGGCAGAGAGAAATGGAAGCAACAAAGGTTCAAGGCCGGATACGGATCCCCAAATGTCACAGCTAAAAGGTTACATGGTAACCCCCCCCCACCCCCAAGCCAATCACACACACAATCCCACATACACACTGGCTATGACAACACACACACACATTCATGCACCGGAGACATGTGATGTATACAAGCACTTCAAAGGTTAACTATGTGGGCAGAGGACACAACATAAACAAAGACTTTAAGATGTGCACGGTGTTCTGTTCTCACAGATATAACACACACACAGCTTCAGGGGTAATAACTGAATGTTGTCTGACAAATAAGAATACAGTTTAAAATTCACAGCGGTGTCACGCAATCGTCTGAAGGAGACCCAGACAGGCGGAGCAAGATTTCCAAAAGTGTGAGGGACACTTTTAAAGAGTTGGAAGGGGAGAAGAAGAAAACAGATAATGGTCTTTAAAACAAAACAAAAAAAAGTGGAATGCTTCCTACCTCCTTGTAACTCACTTTGGGCTCCGCTCTTTTCCGCTTTCTGCCCTTTCCCTGATGACTCTGACTGAGGAGAATCCAT
>OMMV01037775.1:6993-17590 GCA_900302635.1 Chatrabus melanurus | reverse complement strand
GCCCTTCCAAAGACCTTTCATAAGAGCCAAACATCAAGTCTCTATCTTAAGTGGTTGCTTAGATATTCAAAAAAGATTTTTTTCCTGAGCAACTATGGTTACCATAGCAACCAAATTGACATTTCATGAAAGCCCTTCCAATGACCTTTCATATGAACTTAAAGCCTTGGTCACAACCAGCCGCACGGGCTCCTACGGCCTGTTTGCGTCCAAATTTTGTACAGAATCTTACGTGCCACGCACGTCCTTCTTGCGATATTTTGAGGTGGCAGACGTAAGTAAGCACGTACGGAGGATGTTGGACATGTCCAACAAATTCTACGAATTCTCAGCGAATAGCGAGGCCGCAAGTGTAACTTGCTCCCGCCTCAAGGAGTTCACAAGGAGCAGTCAGTACATCATCACGAGCGTGTGTGATGCAAAAGTGATGAAAAGCATTGTGACGTACCTTCGCCGTGCGTTCCATTCTCTTCGTAAGTGGTGTGTGCGTGCCATGTATGCATGTAGCAAGACAAACTCAAGAAGGGAGTACAATCTCCACGGCAATCGCATGTTGCAATTAGCGTCCCTGCTTGAAAGGACATCTCACGTGGCCCCTGTCGTGCTGTTAAGCGTTAATCCAGCAGGCGGTTCCGTGCCTTTTAACCACTGAGCCTTTATTATCCAGCTGGCTGGAATGTGCTCTTATTTTGAAGGGCACTTGTTGCCCGAGTGCCCTTTCATATTGGATCTGCTGTGGGGACCCAGAGTTGAGATTGGGAGAAGCTGAAAGGACTTACTTTACAGTCAGTTTTCTTTAGACAAGTCAGGGGATGGATACATGAACATTTTCAAGTCACTGAATATGTCTTGGATTTTATTCCCTGTGCTAGTAACAGTCTAGGGCTTGAACAACCAAAATGTATATGAGTGAGTGTGTGAGTGAGTTCGTCCGTCGCAGCCAGATTATGTACAATAACTCAAAAACAATAAATGCAGTCATCCCGTAACTCGCCAAATTAAAAGGGTATATAATGAGGACAAACCCTTCTGCAGCTGGTGAACTTTGATGCACCAGATCGATCAAAATAGAAACTTTGTTTTGCCTATGTAATAGCCCATAGATGTGCTGCCATCTGCTGGATGGGTAGTCAAAGTGCATATGCCTTCACGAACATTAGTTAAGTTATGGATGGTTAGTGGGTGCTGGATAAACAAACGAAAATTGCCAACAACTATGGTTAAAACTCACATGCAGGTTGTCTGCCTTCTGGAAACGCTGTGTGCTTGCCGCTGCATTGATCACTCTGCCTAGCTAACACACGAGGAGAAACAAAGTGCAAACAAGTGGAGTGCTCTGTAGTATGAAGGTTATTCCTTCTCTTTATTCAAGAGTGTGGTCTTTCAGTTTGAGAGCATGATTTATTAACCCCCCCCCACATTCTCTAAGACCCAGCATGTCCTCTTCATTCAGATCTTCTTGTTTTACACTGGATGGTATCCAGTTTAATGGTGCATTACTGCCACCTTCTGCTACGTAATGTGACTCACAGTACCTCTTTCAGATCAGTACAGCAGCTTGTCACACTATGTAGACGGTGTCATCTTGTGGCCATAGATGATAATGCAGTATTTTTTCATATATAAGTTACTTTGAAATATAAGTTGCAGGACCAGCAAAACAAGTAAAAAAAAAAAAAAAATCACCACCAACTTATAGTCAAAAAAATATGGTAAATACATTTCATTGAAATTAAAGATAATACATACAGGTAGCAATAATGCATGTTATGATTACTACATGTATCGTAAAGTACTAGATATTGCAAATGAAGAAACATTTGTGAGTGTACTAGTCACAGACAAATTGTCATTTTCCAAGTATATTGCCAAAGCTGCTGCAAAGGAAAATAGTGTGTTAGGAATGATCAAACAAGCATTTTCGTATATTAATAAGGGCTTCTTTTTAGTTTTGTAGGGAAGTTATGCTTGCCCACACGCTGAATATTGTATGCAGGTATGGTCACCATTTTTGGCAAGAGATAAAGTACTTTTGTAAATAAAATAAAAAGGCCAAAGGGGTACAACAAAGTTGTTTCTTGAATTAAGGAATATGAATTTTTAAGACGGGTAATAAGAGTGATGTTTCACAAAATTAGAGAGTTGAAAAGCCCGACATGACTTCATAGAAAATGTTTTAAATGATGCATGGTTTTGAGTCAGTGTACCCAAATATATTCTTTTCAGAAGATGGAGAATAGCTTATGAGGCCATAAACTGACCATTGATGTTAAAAGCTGTAGATTTAATGTCAGGGAATTGAGTTTTATTAACAGGGTAACTGCACTGTGGATTAGTTTACCACCATATGCGGCTCTCTCGGCAGATGTAAATACTTTTATAATCATTTATAACAATTATTATAACATTGCAAGTATTTCTTAAATCGCTTTTATTTAATCACATTGATGTGTTGTACATGATGTCCACTTTTATATACACACTGTGTACTTTTTCACAGAAATAAAGGAATTCTGAATTATAATTGAGAAATGTGAGACCATTTCATTGCATTTGCAAGATTGTTTCTTGCACAAAGTATGAGATTTTTACTGATTAGAATTTGACAGATCTGGATTGCGTCAAACAATCAAAAATACCCAAAAAATGCTGATACATCCATGAGAACACAAGCATTTTATCTATTCTTGTGCTTCTTCTCTTTGCTGTTGCTCAACAAAACAACCTCCCATTCAACCCCCCCAATCCCACTCTTCCTTTTCCTGCAGACCTGTCCCATTACTGTCACAGTCACAGCTCCAGGTTGGGTCATTCCCCAGTGTGTCAGAGCTGGTGACACCGAGACAGGCCCCCCCCTCGCTGTGTGTTGTGACAGTGCCGTGTCTCCACCGCCAATGTGGATGATGTCAGGATCCCCCCCTCCAGGAGGTCTCTCTTACTCTCTGTCTCTCTCTTTTCTCGTCCATTAGACTGCTCCCACATGATGCTGCTCGGTGAAAATAACAGAAGCTAGTAATACTTAAATAGACTTAATGTGTTGAAATGCTTGAAATGGTGCACTATAAATACATTGACTGTTAAATGTGCTGTGCTGACATATCAGGCTATTCTTACAACTGACTAGTCACACTTGGTTGGTGTTAGAGTTTCACATTTCACCGACATACTGCACATATGAGTCAAGGTATCATTAGGCAGGTTTCCTATACAGATTTGCATAAAATCCAAGCGATATTTTCAGAACGTTGACAAAACAGAATAGCGAAATGACAGCGTTTCCCAATGAGTGATGTTTTGTGACGCCTGGGTTTTGTCCTCTCACAATGACTGTCATTCCAGTAAGGCTTTCTTGCTAAATATTGGCAGGTCAAACGGTACAGCTAATCTGTCCTTCGCTGAGTTGAAGTGCAAGTGGGGGCGCTGTTACCTCAAAGTACAAAGAACACAGTGCCAATATAAAAATTGATCCACATCAATTTAAACATTTAATCAACTCTTTCTTCACCCAAGGTCACCAAATGTCATTGAAATCCATTAAAAACAATGAGCTACAACAAAAACCTGAACTCCTTGTCTTGAGGTAAAAATCACCATATTTATAATATGTATATGTAATAACACACGGAATCCTGCATCTTCTGGTGTTTTAAATTGTTCATATTTTACTATATTCTTGTTATATTGCGTGTTCGTTCTTTATTGTCTTTTTTATTGATGTGTCTTTTTATTGATATTTTCTCTTTGCTATCCACTTTGCTGCTGTAGCACTGGAATTTCCCCACTGTGGGAGTAATAAAGGAATATCTTATCTTATCTTATCTTACCCATTTACAGCTGGGTTGACTTGGACAATGCATATGAAGTTTATTGGACACAGACAAACCCTAATCTATATATTGGTAGTGCAACCCCTATCCCTCCTGCTCTGCACCATAATAATAATATTTTGTTTATGGAATATTAAACTTGATCCACATTTTGCAATGCTCTTATTTTCGAATGCTTCATGACAGTGTGTCTTTTCTTCTCTCTGAGTGCTATCAATCTGGTTTACGCCATGCCTGCTGGTTTTAAAGCTGTTAGTATCAGCTGACTATCACACCTGCCTACAATCACCTCATCGACATCAGTATTACTCCGTCAGCCAAACATTCATCTCTTACCAGGTTGTTAGGAGTTTTGTTTCCTTGCTTTCCAGTTTTTGTTCTTGAGCTGAGCTGTAACCAGTAAAACCCTGCTGCTTGTGGAACTTCTTTTTTTTTTTTTCTGATACTATCTTTGCTCATTTCTTGGTCCTTGTGCCATTTGGGCCAATGGGTAAAACCAGCCTCTAGCCAGTTCAGTTAGTCTGCATTCAGTGTTTGTGCTGTTCTTTTGCTAGTGGTGAAGTGTTTTGAACTTTGGATCTGCTCTCTGTACTGGGACTGTAGCCCTGCCAATTTTCCTGAATCTATGTCATCAATGTATCATTAATTAATGTGGAGAAGATAGCTCAGTGCGGTAAGGCGTTGGGTTACCAATATGTAGACCTGGATTCAATTTCCAGTCACGCTACCTGCCTGTGTCGTTGGACAAGACACTTCATCTGCATTGTCTCAGTCCACCCAGCTGGAAATGGGTATATTCAGCGAAAAGTCGCCAAACATCAGCAAAAATCACGTTACCGGAGTTTGGTAGCAAACCTCAAATGCAGCATGGCGTTCCACAACATGGTGCTAACGGAGGCCGGCGGAGGTGGGTGTTAGCCAGTGCTCCATTAGAACAAGCAGGACTTTTGCCAGCGTGGCAACGTGTGGGAGAGGGGTTCGACACACCGCTGTCCAGTGATTCTGAGCAGGCAGGGCGAAGCAGCGCCCAAACGTTAGCCAGCGGAGGCTAGCGGCGGCCGGCTAGTGGAGATTCATTTCCTCTAACAGTCTCCAATGTAGCCAGAGGTACGTCGGCAAAAGCCGAGAAATTTTAAACGTTGAAAATTTTTGTCGACATTCATCGATGGAGCCCAGTAGTGGCTAACGGAGGCTAGCGGACACCGACGTTTGCAAATACGTTTGTCTATATCGGCCCAAACATCTAGGTGTGATTGCGCCTTTAGCTATAATTTAACACAGTTTTTGATTCAGCTAGCTTTAGATTCAGTTAGATTTTTTTCCTGCTCAGTTTGTGTTATATTTTTTTGGTCTTAGAGTAAGTTATGGGTTAGCGTTACATTAAATTTCTTGGGCATCACGTTGATGCAGTGGTTGGCACTCTTGCCGTACAGCTTCCACAGAGTTTTGTGGAATTTGGTTCCACCAAAGCGCAGTTCCTTTCTGTGCATTTTGCGTGCTCCCCTGAGGTGTCGATGAGTTTCCGTCAGGTACTTCGTCTTCCTCTTATCATCAAAACATGTACGTAAGGTTCAAGTTGCCAGTGGCACTCCAGTCACTGTAAAAACACTGACCCAGTTCAAAACCATATGAGGATGGAGACCGGTGTGGTGCTAAGGTATCATCCCCATACGGGTGCGGCAATGAACAACTGAGTGCGCGCCCCTCAATCTGATCTGATCCCTGAAATTCCATGAGTCCTTCCCTTAAAGATAACAAATGCAAAATTTTGTGGAAGTCAATTGTAAACTTTTTGAGTCACCCGATCACCAGAGGCGGGCATAAACATAATCTCCTTGGCAGAAGTAATTTCATTCTGTAATGTTCAAGATGGAGCGATGTACTTATTTAGCCTGTGCCTGCATAGCAATGCGGTGTGGGATGAAAATGTAACTGCATTCACACCAAATGGCAGGTTGCCACTCATTTGGGATTTGTGGACCAGTTCACTGCATATTCATCACCATCATCCCACAAAACATCCACTTTTTCATTTATATCATCCTACACCTTGTTAGAGGCATCCTGACATGACTTGAATCTCGCTCTTATTTGCATACGAACTCAAATAAATGTGAACGACTGTGGGGCTTTTGAGTAAATGGCTTCATATATTTATATAATTTTTATTGCTGCAAGGAAGAATGTTTTTAATGTAGTATAATTTTGTTGTTGGAGACCGTTCCAACCTTTTTTATTTTTATTTTTTTTATAAACCTCAGTAGACTCCCACACTGAAAGCAGCTTGAGGACTTTACGTGCTTCAAAATTTAAAATAACAATTGTTTTGTTTTTAGTTTCTAGAAAACTAGCAATTTAAAAAATGCAAATAAATAAATGATGCCTCAGAATGACATAACGGTCTAGCAGAGGTGGTTCCTAACTAGTGTCTACGGCTGAGTCTGTTACGCCCTTTAAAAAACAAACACATCTTTAATCTCACACAAACACTCTTCGTTGGACCTGTCAGTCAAAACGGCGTCTTCTAATTACCGACACAATTGGACCGGCATGCAGAGAAGAGCGCCAGCCTATGGCGTGTCTACAAAAGATTTCACTCGAAGTACATAAGGGTACATATAATAGAGATGTTGACTATAAAGTCGAGAATAGCTGCGGAAAAGCACTAAAAATGTCCAGCATAAACGCCAAATGAAGAATCTGTTCACAAGTTTCCGTCCAACACAGCCCACGTATGAAATCAGAAATTTGTCATTTTGAAAAGATAACATCGTGCATGACTCACTTTATCCAGCCTGTTGAGAGGTGGTATCAAAAGTGTCACCGCTTTGAGACTTGAGATGACCTTTTATTCTTAAAAAAGGAGAGAGCGAGAGAACCTATGAAATAGCCATCAGATAAGTAAGCCTTGATCCTCAGGACATCACCGAGCTTTTGGACAGTGAATGATTGCTTTTAGTACAAAAATCTTATTACCGAAGGTGTGAAGTAGAAAAAACAAATTATGCCAAGATGCTGTTTGAATACGAATAAATCCCGTGGTAAGATATTGCTCAAACTTATGAAGGACTTTTGAAACTTTCCTGCAACTGAACGCTGTCACTCGTTATCTTTTCTCAGCCTTTTTCTTCCAGCTTTTTCTTGTTTAAAAAAAAAAACAAAAAACAAAAAAAAAACAGTGATTCCGCCGGGTTTGCTAATGAATCATCGAGATGGTATACATGCAAGTGAGCAGCTGATAGAGGAGAAATAAACAAGGCCGTGAGTTACCCAGTCTGAAATTGTCAAAATGTTCAGCAGAACTTTGTGACAGGATGTGCTGTACGACAGATTTCTCACCACGCTGGATTTCCTATTAAATTGCGTCTCCACTATCCTCAACAGCTGTCATGAAATTTCCAGAATGTGAGTTACAGAATGCACGTAACACCATCTCATACAAAGTGTTTTTGGTGGATTATTTTGGACAGTTTGTGCTCAGATGCCATTCCTCATTTCCAGTCTTCCCATCAGTCTTTTAATTGACTTGGGAAATGGCTGATAGAACGACTGTTTATAATTCCCGTTTTTTGCTCTTTCCTCTCAAAGACTTCTCATTTCCCTTCACCTACCACAGTTCCCTCTGACATGGTTTCATCCATGAGTAATTCCACTATTTAGCCTATTAAATCTCTAACCCGTCGTATGGTGTCAGAAGCTGCTGTTCTCTCCTTCACCTCATTGTCTGACTCTGCATCTGCTCCCCCATCTAGATAGATAGATAGATAGATGGATGTACTTTATTGATCCCAATCTGGGAAATTATTTCGTTACAGCAGCTGCAAAAAGGACATGTACAGAAAAAGAACAGTGTATTTTGTGCAATTTAAACCAGAGTTACACAGCAGAGAGTTGAGAGTGCTCTCTGTCTGAAAGTTGCGAGTTATTGTACAGGTTTATTGAGTGAGGCAGGAAAGATTTCCTGTAGCGGTCTATGTGACAGCCAAGCTGTAGGAGTATATTTGAGAAGGTGCTTCGCTGTCTGTCCAGTGTGTGGTGGAGAGGGTAGTCTGCGTTATCTATGATGGATAGCAGTTTGTTCGGTATCCTCCTCTCCACCACAGATTCAAAAGCCTACAGCTTGTATCCAATGATGGAGCCAGCTCTCCTAATGAGCTTGTTAAGTCTGTTGGTGTCACTGGCTCCGATGCTGCATCCCCAGCAGACCACGGCGAAGAAAAGCACACAGGCAACAACAGAGTGATAGAACATTTCCAACATCTTGCTGCACGCATGGAATGATCTGAAATTCTTCAGGAAATAGTCAGCTCATCCCCTTCCTCAACACAGTGTTGGTGTTGGCTTTCCAGTGCAGTCTGCTGTTGATGTTTACACCCAGGTACCTATAGTCCCAGACTGTTTCAACATCCTCTCCCAGGATGCACAGGGGCTGGTCGACTATCCTCTTCCTCCTGAAGTCATTCACCATCTCTCTGGTCCTGTCCACATTCAGGAGCAGGTGATTTTCTCCAGCCCACTCCACAAATTTGTCCACCAGTGCTCTGTACTCCTACTCCCAGCCATCAGTTATACACCCCACCACTGCAGAGTCGTTGGAAAAGTAATGCAGGTGGCATGACCCGGAATCACACTGAAAGTCAGCAGTGTATAGCGTAAACAGGAAAGGAGAGAGCGTACTCCCCTGCGGGACTCCCGTACCACTGACCAGCACATCAGACAGAACGTTGCCCAGACAGACAAACTGTGGACTGCCTCTCAGGTAGTCGGTGATCCAGGACACCATGGAGGTGTCGACGCTCATCGTCTGCAGCTTCTCACTCCGTAACAGCAGCTGGATGGTGTTGAAAACATTGGAGGAATCAATAAGTGATTCTCACAGCGTTGCCACCACCATCCAGGTGAGAGTGAGGTTGCTGCAGGAGAAACATGACCGCATCGTCCACCCCCAATGTGGCTGGGTGGGGCAATAATTATGCAGTGGCAGGACAACAGATTTTGTGGGAAATGCACAAATATTTATTTTTCAGTGCTAAATGATTGACAAGAGGGACTAAGCTGAAAGGATCTGCAGCAGATTAGGGTGATAAAGGATGGAGATGAAAATGTGCTGACAAGCAAGCTGAGTGCATTGAGAAGGTGGAGGGAGTACTTTGAGGAGCTGATGAATGAAGGAAATGGAAGGGAGAGAAGACTGCATGATGTGGAATCAGGAAGTGCAATGGATTATTAAGGGTGAAGTGGAAAGCCAGTTGGTCCAGATGACATACCAGTGGAAGCAGATTGTTTAACAAAATCTTGGAACGTGAAAGGATGCCTGAGGAGTGGAGAAGAACTGTACTGATACCAATTTTTATGAATAAAGGTGATGTTCAGACCTGCAGTAACTAAAGAGGCATAAAGTTGATCAGTCACAGAATAAAGTTATGGGAAAGAGTAGTGAAGCTAGGCTTCGGAAAGAGGTGATTTATGACCAGCAATATGGTTTCATGCTGAGAAAGAGCACTACAGATGCAATGTTTGCTCTGAGAGTGCTGACGGAGAAGTATAGAGAAGGCCAGAAGGAGTTGCATTGTTCATTTGTAGATTTATAGAAACCTTATGACAGGGTGCCAAGAGAAGAGTTCTGGTATTGTATGAGGAAGTCTGGAGTGGCAGAGAAGTGTGTGACATTGTTGTAGAATATGTACAAAGACGGTATGACAATTGTAACAAGTGCACTAGCAATGACAGATGCATTCAAGAGGAGGTGGAATTACATCAAGGATCGGCTCTGAACCCTTTCTTGTTTGCAATGGTGATAGGAAGAAGACGGGAAGAAGGGCCTTTATTGTCATTGTACATACATGGATACATACAACGAAACTTGTCTTCTGTATTTAACCCATCTTAATTACAGTTAGGCACAATCCAACCACTAGCAGCAGTGGGCAGCCACGGCTGGCACCCGGACACCAACTCCAGATCTAGACACGCTGCCTTGGTCAAGGGCAGAGGAAGGAGCTTGGCCCTAATGTGTATATTTTTGATGGTGAGAGGAAACTGGAGTGCCGGGGAGAAACCCACGCAGACATGGGAAGAACGTGCAAACTCAACGCAGAAAGGAACTGGGCATGGTTGGAATCGAACCCCAAACCTTCTTGCTGTGAGACAAGAGTGCTCACAGGTTGGCAGTGCAGAATGATGGACAAGATTAGACAGGAGTCTTCATGGACCAATGATATTTGCAGATGACATTGTGATCTGTGTAGTGATCAGGCAAAGAAATCCTGGAGAGGTGGGGATATGATTTGGAGAGACAGGGAATGAAAGTCGGTCGGAGCAGGATGGAGTATATATGCAAGGCTGCAAGGAGTATAGGTGGTGAAGCTAGAAGAGAGTGCAGGCAGGGTGGAGCACATGGAGAAGAGTGGCAGGAGTGATTTGTGATAAAAGGGTATCTGCAAGCATGCAAGGGAAAGTTTAAAAGATGGTAGTGAGACCAGCTATGTTGTATGGCTTAGAGGCGGTGACACTGACAAAAAGACAGGAGGCGGAGCTAGAGGTGTCAGAGCTGAAAATTCTGCAATTTTCCTTGGGAGTGATGAGGATGGATGGGATTAGGAATGAACAGATCACAGGGACTGCACAGGTAGGATGTTTTGGAGACAACAGAGGTGAGATTGAGATTGTTGGAATATGTACAGAAGAAGGACCCAGGGTATATAGGGAGAAGGATGCTGAGGATGGAGCCACCAGGTAGGAGAAGAGGGAGGCCAAAGAGAAAACTGGTG
>OMMV01037768.1:2175-15572 GCA_900302635.1 Chatrabus melanurus | reverse complement strand
CACAGCTACAACGTTGGTTGTATAGAGACTGGATCGTGCATTGCAGCGGCCCTGGTACCCCATACTCCCGCAGCATCCCCGACAGGACACCTCAGGGGACCCAGTCGTACGCCTTTTTCAAGTCCACAAAACGCATGTAGACTGGTTGGGCATACTCTCAAGCCCCCTCTAATATCCGTGTGAGGGTAAAGAGCTGGTTCACTGTTCCACAACCAGGACGGAACCCGCATTGCTCCTCCTGAATCCTAGGTTCAACTATTGGTCTAAGTCTCCTCTCTAGTGCCCTAGCACAGGCTTTCCCAGGGAAGCTGAGAAGTGTGATTCCTCTATAATTTGAACACACTCTCCGGTCCTCTTTTTTTAAATACAAGAACCACCACCCCAGTTTGCCAATCCAGACGTACTGTTCCAGAATTCCATGCAACATTGTATAGGCGTGTCAGCCATGACAGCCCAACAACATCCAGAGACTTCAGCATCTCAGGGCGAATCTTCTCCACTCCCGGTGACTTGCCACTGTGGAGTTCTTTGACTACCTCAGTGACTTCCACCAGGGAGATGGCACCAGATCCACCTGAGTCTTCCATCCCTGCCTCCTCTAAGGAGGGCATGTTGGTAGGGTTGAGGAGATCCTCAAAGGGTTCCTTCCACCGTCTGATGATATCCCCAATCCAGGTAAGCAGTTCTCCACCCTTACTGAAAACAGCCTGAGCTAAGAACTGCCTCCCTTTCCTGAGTCGTCTGACAGTTTGCCAGAACCGCTTTGAGGTCCGACCAAAAGTCTTTCTCCATGGCCTCTCCAAACTCCTCCCACACCCGAGTTTTTGCCTCAGCAACCATTGAAGCTGCAGTCCTTCTGGCCTCGCCTCCTTCTCATATGAACCATTAGCTAATTTAAATTTTTCTTCTTTCTGGCCATGTATATTTTATTATTTTCTGACATGTCTTCATTAATTGCATGTGTCTGTTTGTAATATAATGCTCTATGTGTTATTGTGTCATGTAGGAAATTAATTAGATTTTAAAAAGCAATAATAATCGACATGGCAAAGAATTTATGAATAATATCACTATCACTTTTAAGGTCTGAGCAATGATATCAGGACATTTCCTAGTACATTTTTTCATTAACAAATCATCCTGACATGATATACAATTACACAGATGAAACTAATGGACCAAATGAACTTGCAAGAGGAACAGAGACTAACAGTAATTCAGCCATTAGCAAATATCATTTTTACAATGACAAATCAGTTCATCATTATGAATAACTATGAGTCCCTTTATGATTGTGCATCCTTGAAATACATTTTTAACAATATCTCACTGGTCACCGAGGCATATGATCAGCTATATTTTGCATATTTAGTAATTCCACATACGCCTCTTTCTGAGTTCCTTTAAATTCTAAAGAAATACTAAAAAGCTTCATCCTGTGCCACCGGATGAAGTATTTCTTGAATCAGCTTTCAAAAATACCACAATTACAAGAGGTCTAATTTCTGAAATATAATATAGGTTAATTTGTTTGGCTCTACCAAATGCCTCCTCATCTGCTCGACTTGGGATCGTTCAGCGAGATGCCATATGGAAGATGTGCATGGATGCATCTCTGTATCAGATTTATGATGATACAATAGGAAATTCTTTGTGCAGGCCAACAACGCTGATTAAGACGAGCACGAACCAGACTAGTCTTAGCAGAACACTAGGGATCCAGGGTCTCTGTCGTATTAATTGTACAGAAATACCTTCATATAAAACAAAAATGATCTGGTCCAACTGTAATCATAACGTTTCTGTTCAATTAATTCCTTGTCCTCAGGTGTCTACTGGGATAAACGTCTTGGAACACAACATCAGACAAACACAAAAAGGCAGTTGCACACTGGGGATATTTGTCACTAAAATTGGTGTCCCACTGTGGTGTTATTTTATTAAATAGGTTTTCAGAGTTGGTCAAAAGAACAGAACAGTGAGAAGAGGTTGTGGTGTTTTAGTTTTTCTCTTCTTTTTCCAGCAGTCTATTTGCTAGAGGCAGGTAATTATTCTGCTGTTGCCCTCAGCCCAGTAATACATTTGCATCATGTTCCTATGCAGTGAATGGTTTTGATGAATATACTTGCCCTTTTTCACATTCTTTTGTTGCCCACACTGTTTCTACCCAGTACATCTAGTTTTTTTTTTAAAAATGGTACATCTTTAGGTAATTTATAGGTCAAGTGCTTTGGTCAAGATTATTTGGCCCTTAGAAGCAGAATCTAAAGAGACGGATGATCATTTCTTTCAACAGGTTAGGAGTGTCTGGCTCGTGTTTTTGTAGTGCAGGATAAAATCCTTCCATGCTGTGGAGGAAATTCACAACTGTGATTGTTATTAGAGCCTTGAAGGAGAATTGTGATACTGTGTCCCTAGATGATATTTTCCACAGCCATAATGCTGAGAGCAGAGTCCAGGCAATTACAGGGATGGTATTTCCTGGATTTTGACAATACTTGCACTGATGTGTATCTCTCTAGTGCTCATGTCCATCCTGCTAACTGTGTCTGTGACACCTGTGTCCTCTGGCTTCAGATGGAGGTGGAGCAGCTCCTGTCTCTGTCAGGCTCAGCTCTGGCCCAGGCTGTCAGCTCTCTGCTGGAAACCCCCGGCCTCTACGTCTTCTCCGACATCCTGGAACTGCCTAATGTCAGAGAGGTACGTGTACACTTTGTCTCTCTATATTGTCCTCTTTAGTTTTTGAACCTATTAAGACTTCAAAATCCATCTTAGGCGAACCGCTGACAACATGACAGTTACACACGAGTGCAAATGTGTCCAAGACAGTCCGAATTTGATGACCCAAACCACATTCAGAGGTGGTCAGTGATGTATCAGACCACATCGTTAGTGCTGAATGAACACAGATACAGCTTCTGATCACACTGAAATATTTTGTGTAAGTATACAGTCAGGTACATAAGTATTTGGATAGTGGCACAATTTCTGTAATTTTACCTCTACACACTACCGCAGTGGCGTTGAAATGACACATTAATGATGTGATTGAGTGTAGACTTTCAGTTTTAATTCCAAATGTTCAACAAAAATATCACATTAACCGTTAAGGAATTACAACCATTTTTACACACTCCCTCCATTTTCAGAGGCCAAAAATAGGGCTGGGTGATATGACAAAAAATATCAAAATATATTTTTCACATATATTTATATATATATATTACAATTTTATTTAAATAGTAATAAATATCAATATATTGATATTTATCACAATATATAATTTAATAATGCTGCTAGTTTGAAGCGTATCCTCTTAAAGAGGGAAACCTGAACTGGAAGGTTCATTAGTTAAACTTTTGCCTTTTATTGTATTTTATTTTTGGAAGCGCTTTGTCTATAAGGTTAGGAGGTGCTTTACAAATAAAAAATTATTATTATTACTGTAGCAGCAGTGCATGTTTCGGGCTTTTATTGTGAAAGGTCAGAATGAGAGGTTTGTCTGTTTCTCCTTGCGTGTGGCTTCAGTGCCGAAAGGTTTTCTCTAACCTCTGTTCACACACCTCGCTAGTTTGACTCATATAGGTAAAATTACTAAACTTGTCACTTAGGCGCATTTCCATTACCCTCCAAACTGCACAAATTGAAAACACGCTTAATGGAAATGTGTATTTTGAAAAAACTCTCAAATATGGCAAAAAAGTTTTTATGCTCCCATGAGGTGGTTTTTCAGACGATTTGAAAAAGCCTTATTTCGCTATTATAGGTCACATGACATTCTAAAATACATGACATGGTATGCTTGGATCAAGTAAGAGACGGAGAGCTTGTTAAACGTTATAAGAGATGACATTACAGTAATATTGGATTTTAAAAAACCAATGAATTGCCAATATTTAGCGGGTCTTACTGATGCGTCGGCATGACTATTGGAATTACAGTTCTCGCCAGAGGACAAAACCCAGCAGCGGCATTCAATAACTCAATGGAAGCGATGTTATTTCGCAGCTACTTTTTTATCGACATTCTGAAAATATCGCAAAACCTTTGCGCCAATCTGTAATGGAAACCCGGCTACTGTCTGAAGTACTTATCTACCCGAGTATACATTTGAGTATGAATGCTGTAATCAAAAGTAGAACTCAGTTCCCAATCAACACATCTACATAATGTACACTCTACCTGAGTATGATATTAGAAATATATTCACTAAACATTATTTGTGCTAAACAAGCAGCGGTGGCCACCAGACCTAGACTTTGGAAATGACGCAAACTCACAAACGAACTCATTTCAAGCTACATTTAACTTCAACCACACCTGCACCTAGTTTCCATCATGCATGTGATGATAAGATTACTCCCTGCAGCGTGCCCAGACAGGTATATGTGATATTACATAAGCAAAACAAAGTTTCTTTTTGGATTTATCTGGTGCATCAAAGTTAAACTTCTCATCAGTTTATCTTCATTATATGCCCTTTTAATTTGGTGACTTACAAGATTATAGCATTTATTGTTTTAAGAATTATCTTCATTCACTCACTGCATTTTAAAAGATATGCCGAGGCTTTTCCAACGTCTCTGAACTCACATTAGAATGGCATGTAGTGTTATTTTGGGATTGGTTAGGAAACATTATGGTTCTTTTGTTTCTGGAAATAACTGTGTACATTGAATCTGTCCTAACATGTCTATTTCAAAACAAAACCAAAAAAATCAACTAATCACCAAGAACAGCTGCAGGAAAGCAAAGATGGCCTTCACAATATGGTGATCACCACCCAGAATATTTTCTAATTTGCCAGATTAAGATCGGCGTGTGATTGCATTTGTGCAGTGTGTGTCTTGTGCTACACACACCCTCCAGTTTTTCTCAGGATAGCTGCATTAAATTTGAGTTATTGAAAGTTATTAAAAAAAAAAAAATCCCATTTCGCACTGTTAAAGAAAATGATAATTAACTCCTGCCTTCCTGATTGGATTGTCCCCTCTTATGGGAACGATTAAATTTAATGAAAATTGATTTTTAGTTTCCAAGAAATCCTACTTAAAGACAAAGGCAACATGTAGTACCATCCTTACAAGAGGAATTAAGTGAATCTGATTACAAAACACAGATCCATTAGAAGGAATGTACTGATTGAAGAATATTGTGTCTGATTGGTTTACTGTTGGCATGCCTAATATCAGGACTGGCTCTGAGAGTTTCTTGCATTAGTTGTTATAATGTATTATGTGCCTTTTTCTCTTCTTCTAAACCACAGCTGGAGAACGGCCCACATGCACCAATGTACCAGCTCCTCAACCTCTTTGCCTATGGAACCTACTGCGACTACAAAGGTATTGCAGTGGCAGCACAGTGTAAATAAGTAATAGGCTGGCCCTGCAACTCTTTTATTATGAGCCGTATTTTCTTTGCTGTGAGGCAGGCACCTTGACACAGAGACCTAACAAGCCTTCCTGAAAGTCTGCCGGCCGGTAATTTACAAACAAAATTACATGACTTTTTATCCGTTAGGGTCAACTGTGGTCAGGCATTCTGATTGGCTCGTTCTTGTCAGTGCCGCAGCACTCACGCCACAAACGGACGACGGTCATCTTTTCTGACTGAATTTGGTGACCATGTGACAGAGGTTTAAGAAGTGGAATATTAGTTCTGTTTTATGTGCTCAGCATCAGCCAGTAGCCTTGAAAAAGAATGTAGCCTACTTTATTGTTCCCGTTCCAGTCCTGCCGACAGGGAGCACATTTAGTTTCACGGAGCCGAGTAGTGCAGCGTTATAGGAGCTGTCAGAGCCGACGTCTCAGGGGTGTGAATCTGTCAGCAGGGAAGCACGGCAGCAGACGCAGTCACTGGAGACCCGTCTTCTCCGACTCTGTTTTAAAAAGCTACACGCTCACCTCTGTCTCCCGGTGTAACGCTGCTCTTCAAAGAAATAAACGGCGTGCCAATGCTATGTTTGACCCTCAGTCCTCTTACATCCTGCTGCTATAATCCCACTCTAGAACGAGCTGCCTCTCTTCCCGAGTTGACCCCAGCACAAAGGAACAAACTCCGCCATCTGTCCATTATCAGCTTGGCGTCAAACCTCAAGGTACTTGTTTATCTTCTTAAGCAGAAAAAAGCAGATGAACTTTAATTTATTTAAAAAATTTTTTATCTTAGCTGTAGTTATTTTAATTATGTCAAAACAGTTATGGCTTTGTGCGTTTGGCTGTTATTTTAAGTGAATGCTCTATTTGTATCATGTCAATTAGACATAAAGCAAGAGAAAAGCATTTCCACTTAAGAGAAACAGGCCAGCACAGCTGCCATCGCTCAAATCATTTCTAACAAACTAATTCTTTTTCAGGCATCTCTGATTTTCATCTTTCAATCATATTCTACCTCTCCTACTATCCTTTTTTTCCCCTTCTTCCTCTTTTAATTAATGATTATTCTCTCCAGTTATGTCTTAATTATTCTTTCTACTACCGTCTTCTCCTTAATATTTCACACCTTTCCGCACACGCAAGCTTGAACTCTCTAATTGCTCAGTGAGAGAGAGATTACCCAAAACTCGCTTTCATCTTCTTTTTATCCGGGCAGTGACATTTAGACAAACGAACAGCTTCACTGTAACAGTCTTGTCGTTTTCCATCAAACGGATTGATTCTAAATATGTCTGTACAGTTTTTTTTAGTTTTTTTTTTAAGGATATGATGATTAGTCTGTCCGTATCACGCTTTATTCCATCAGTGCCTGCCGTACTCGCTGCTGCTCCAGCAGCTGGAGCTGAAGAATGTGCGGGAGCTCGAGGATCTCCTGATTGAGGCCGTCTACTGCGACATCATCCAGGGCAAACTGGACCAGAGGAACCAGCAGGTGGAGGTCGACTGCAGCGTGGGTCGTGACCTCGGCCCCAATGAGCTCCCCAACATAATCAACACATTGCAGGAGTGGTCAGTGACGCCGTCTGTGTGTGCGCTGAGGGTTTATGTCTGAGGATGTGTTCTCTCACCACCTTCTGCCTCCGTCCCAGGTGTGCCGGGTGCGAGGCGGTGCTGTGTGGAATTGAGGAGCAGGTCTCAAGAGCAAACCAATACAGAGAGAGCCAGCTGAAGGTCAAAGTGCAGGTGGAAACAGAGGTCAGCACATTGTTCTCTTCAGGCGTCTGGCTGCTTGTGTTATTTTGGTTTGTTCCTCACAGCTTATCTTTCCTTTTTCTGCAGCAGCTTGTCTGCATGTAGAACTTTAAGTCGTCCCTCCCCTTTAAATTTTTAATCTGTAATCTCTCTTCGCTTTCCCCTCAGGTTTCAAACCTACAGAAAACATTAAAGGCCAGTGCCGCCTCTCCGTCATCAGGCCCCGCCCCTGCTGGAGCCGCCTCCAATCAAGACGCAGACCAGCTGGCTGAGCCACGAGACCCCGCCTCCTCTCAGGAGCCACGACAGCCGGGCAAAAAAAGCTCCAAGGTAAAAGGGTAAGTACTGAAATGTTACTTTTGGTTTTTAATGTGGTTACATATGAGATTAAATTATGTGAGCACTTATAAGGTGTTACTTATCACCACCATGACTGAAGCCCTCTGAGCATATATATAAAAATACACACTGCATGATGATGAAGTGTATGCATTAAATCCAGAAGTTGTCAAAAACAATTCTAGGACAATGCCAAACTTTTTAGAAATGGGAAATGTAAAATAACTTTGACCTTGGTCTGTAATTTACTGTAATGTTTCATTGTCAGTCGTCACTTTGCTCTTAATTCACGTTTTTGTTGGGCTGTTTTCAAGCAAAAAATGTTTTTACTTCCACAAGGCATAAAATTGGAACAAAATGCATGTGGAGGTTTTTTCCATTACGGCTCTTTTATTGCTGCGGCTTCTTTTGGTGTGTAAAACACTTTGTAAGTACAATTGATAAAAGGCACTTTATAAATGAGATTTTACCTTGTTATAACCACAGCACTAAAAGAGTCTGCTTCAAACACTGAATTAAAGCCATTAGTCTGATGTTCTCTGAGAGCGTAAACTTAATTCAACTGAGAATTGCTATGTTTCCATTTTTTCAGTAAACATTAAAAAGCCAGCTGCCAGTGTAAGTGGTTCGTCTGGGTGTGAGTGTGCATGAAGCAGCTTTATTATTATCAGATGCACATCAGTGTTTTGCAGCAGTACTCTAGCGCTGCTATTGGGGACTCTCTTTCTGTTTTGCCTCCATCCGGCCCAATTACCAATGGGTAATTTCACATCTGTCCTGGATTGTAAATGTCACTGAATCTCCAAATGCCCCGTGTGCTTTCCTCCTCAAAGAACTGCTTCCCCCTCCGGTGATCAGAGGAGATGCTTTGGTTGTCTGGCTGTTTATGTTGTGCCTGTTAAACAGAAAGCAGCGATTTATTTATTTATTTCGCTGGCTGCCTGTCACATTTCAGCGAAGCACAGAGTCCTCTAATTTTCAGCACCGCACCTCATTCAAATGAAGATCCACTTCATTTTGAAATCCAAATTAATGATAGCTTAACCTCAATCCTAGAATTAAAATGCGTTTTGACACCATTTCTTTACAAAGCTATTTAAAGGATGGGGGTTGATAGCGCAGCAGTTATTATTAGAAATGGGTTATTTGCAAAAGAACAAATAGAAATTGACTGCAATCATTTTTAATGCACTAAATACTGATATTTGCGTCACCCAGGTTGCAACATTAATCTGCTGATACAGTAAATGGAATGTAAACATGTAACATATCATTTCTAACCTACTAATCACATTGCTGAATCCTAAATAACGTGTTAAAGCGGTGCTTTGTGGGTCATTCTGCCCTCAGGCTGCGTGGCAGTGGGAAGATCTGGTCCAAGTCCAACTGAACACTGAGAGGGGAGACCAGCACTGATGGACACTCACACATGGACACGTTGACGGGCAAACGACTGTGTTTAAAAAAAAAAAAAAAAAAAAAAAAAGACATTGTGACCAAGGTTCACGTGCACATACAAGAAAAGCTTCATGGGAACTTTTCTCGGACTGATGCAGCAGCACGTGGCTGATGGAATCGACACGTCTGGCATTGATTTATTCACACACACCAACTTAAACTCACATTGGGGGGGGGGAAAGCGCAGCGGGAGTCATGACTGGTGTATTTGATGCATATGTATGTACAGTACGTTCATTTAAAAAGTGTTCTTTTTGCTTTAGAATAATTCTGTGTTCCCTTGTTTTGTTCCTCTGAGGAGCCGAGACGTATAAAATCAGGTTATTTGTGGGAAAATAAAATGACATTCTGTTCTGATCCTGACGGTCTCATTAATGTCACTGTCACTTCTTTTATTAAATGCACTTCAGAGTGCATCTCTGGAGGGTGCACTGCTAAATGTTAACTCGCAGAAGGGGGCTACCCGTTAGCAGGTCAAGCCATTAATTAGGGCACATCCCCAAAGAGACTAATGCATTATAGAGTCGAGGCTTCCCCTCTGCGCAACCGGCATCAGTACGCACACGAGACGTGCATTCATTTTTTATCGGAGCATGTTTTGCCCAGAGCTTCTATTTCAATGTCACAATTGCCCGCCACTCTCCCCCGTGCTTCTATCAAGCAGTCAAAATTGCCTTCATCATGTCCGTTGTTCACTCTTGTTGCTTCTCTACAATGTCGTTCATCCTGCGTGACATTAATGGGGGCAATTACTGCTAACTGACCAGCACGTGGAAAAGACGAGGAAATTATAACGCCATTTAACTCTGTATCCTTCTGCCCCCAACACCTCTATAAATGGAGGTGCTAATTTCAGTCAGTGTGATTGAGCTTCACAGAGGGGAGCTGTGAATTCTAACAGCTGTTCCACTCTCAAAGTGTGACTGGAATGTTAGTTTGCACATGTGCAGTTCACAGAGCGTGACAGGTGAGTCATGTTCATTCCAGGTGAGCACGCACGAGCGCTGACTGCATGCACAGCTCGTACGCGTTCACACCTAACTTCTGCATACGCATTGTTTGTTTCCTCCCCCCCCCACTGAGGTTATAGATTACTGCGGCATCTGATGGTATGCGACTCATAACTAGACGGTCATTAAAACTTCCAAGTGGAACCCAGCCAATCAGTTACTTTGATCAGTAAAATGCCCAGAGGAGATAGAAACACTAGCAGTGCAGCAGACAGGGGGAGACTCAATACACTGGAGTGGCATTTCTCCTCTCGCACTCCTCCTTGATTTTATTGACAGTTGTTTGAAAAACTACACAGGAAATTCTTGTTTAGCACCCCTGTTAATCTTTCCGAAGCGAGACAAATCCATTTGAGCTGAAGAGATAAGCAAAAGCTTCCTTTTTATTCTTTTTTTCTCCTCGCTGGTTAAAACATGACTGGCACATGCAGGACTTTTTAATGCCAAGCCCCTGGTTCGAAATCAATGCAAGTGGTGGACTAAATGTTCACTACGGGAAGCGAAAGATTAGGATAGAGGGTAGCTATTAAAATCCACAGTGTAATCTTTATCCTTCCCATAAAGCATTGCAGGTATCACGGCTCCCAGGAGAATTCATTCAGCATGCAGAGAAATAAACAGACAAAAAGCTAAAACACCAGTGTTAAATCTTTATTGAACTTCATGGTACAGAAAGACCATGTTTCTACAGGAATGCTATTAAAAAAAAATAAAAAAATTTAAATCACAAGACTGGATATCTGGAGGATTGCACACAAGATTGCACCAGCACGATGTGTGTAAGTGAGGGTTCAAATCTCAAAGCTGCTTAAAAAAGTAGCTTAACACAAAGTGGAAATTTTCCTTTTGAAATGTTCTAAAAGACATCACTCACTGAAAGATAAAATAGACATTTATAAATAATAGATTTTAGCCAACTCACAGATTTTCTTACTGTATACATGCAGAATCACTGGAGAGACAAATAATAATCCTTGATGTGCGCCATCAGTTTTCTTTAGTGCACTACAGACTGCTCATGTTCACGGATTTCATAACATGAAGGAAAATTATAGTTTTGTGTCCTAGACTGAGTTGTCTTGGATGTCAGGTGCAAAAAAATAAAAATTCTTGTCAGCTCTTTGATCATTTTGCCAAATCTCATTTCCATAACAACATACGCTCTTCTATTCTACCCCAAACCTTTGAACAACACTAATTTACAGGGATGCCTGATCTATCCATCCAAGCTCATCCTCTGCATGTTTTATTTCCACCTCTGGAAGTAACGCGACGCACCTCACCCCAGTGCAACAGCAACAAAGCAGGCTCACAAAGGCTTAAAGAGGTGAACGTCAGCCAGATAATTAAGAGGACAAATCATGAGGAAAACTGAAATAAAACAGGCTCCTCAACACCCTGCAGAGGAAAAGACACACTATTTGCATTTCAGGCGCCCAAAGCGGGGAATAAATGGCAGTTTTTGGAGCATGACATGTTAAACACATTGCCTGTTGGCTACAGCTGTGCCAAACAGCTTTGTGAAATACCCCGTTTCAGTGTTAGAAGACACTGAGAATGGCTTTTTAACCGTTTACAAGCCTGCTGTAGCAAAATGAATTTGAGTGTCACTTCATCAAAGAACTGTCTGCCGGAGTAAAATTAATATGAACAGCTTGTGCAGCTGAATCACTGGAAATAGTTATGGAAGCACAGGTAGGGTATTTCAGGGCTAATGGGATGTTTCATGGCTATTAAACTGCTTGTTTTTGAATTAGTCATGGCAGGTAGAAGCGCATAGTGGCAGAGCTCCAGGCTAAACAGAGGATCGAAAACAGGGAGCAGGTTACAGTGACGCAGAGCCACATGAAAGATTTTTACACCAAGCACAGAGGAAGGAAGGAGGGAGGGAGGGAGCAGCAGGGAGATGAGTTTAGGTTTTTCCGACCTCAGGGAAGCTGAAGAGTTTGGTGGCGGCTGGCTACCTGGGATCCCTGAATTCATTTCACAGTTTCAGAGAAAATAAAACGCCGCTGCAGGCACACCTTCTGGTCCGTGTTGATGTTCTTCCTTAGGCCACGTAGAAATATTTACCGTCTGGAAAAACAGTCACTTCAGAGGTTCACAACTGGGATCCTGACACAGCGAGAGAGAGAGAGAGACAAAGAGAGTGAGGGGTGAGACTGGAGGATGGACGCAGAGAGGGGAAGACAGAGAGGCCTGAGGGGGAGTGAGGCGGAAGAGGAAGAAGGCGGAGGAAGACCTGATTGGGGAAGGAAATGAGAGGATTCAGAGGAGTGCGGCGCCATAATTATCCTGATTGAGATTAACTTTAAATACGCTGAAAAGAAAGCATCATTTCACAAATGGCGGCTGGACCATGACGACTAATAAAACATGTCTTACAGCAGCACCGACACTCCGCAGAGAATAGTACTACTGTCCAATTATACTGCGTGTACTTGCTCAACGTGTGTGCAAAACAAGTTTCTCCGCGCACATCACACACTCCGTGCTGGTGAGGCGACTCATTACCTCTCCCTGTCAGTGAAGGAGGCGGTGCTGTGCAGTGTCTGCCGGCTGTCCTCCGAAACGAGGGAGCGAGGCAGAGCGAGGGAGAGAGGGGGAGCCACGCCACGGGAAAGCGGGGGCGGATGCCGGGAACAGCTGCGATCGTAACTGGGAGAGAAGGATAGAGAGATGGGTAGATAAAAAAGAAAGAGAAGAAGGGAAATGTGAGACAGAGAAAAGGGGGAAGGATGGAGAAGATGCAGAGTGAGGAGAACAAGGAGTGACAGAAAGTGAGAGAGAAGGATGGAGAAGATGCAGAGTGAGGAGAACAAGGAGTGACAGAAAGTGAGAGAGAAGGATGGAGAAGATGGAGAGTGAAGAGAACAAGGAGTGACAGAGAAAGAGAGAGAAAAGGATGAAGAAGAAGATGCAGAATGAAAAAGGAGTTAGAGAGAGAAGGATGGAGAAGATGCAGAATGAGGAGAACAAGGAGTGACAAAGTGAGAGAGAAAAGGATGGAGAAGATGGAGAGTGAAGAGAACAAGGAGTGACGGAGAAAGAGAGAGAAGGATGGAGAAGATGGAGAGTGAGGAGAACAAGGAGTGACGGAGAAAGAGAGCGAAAAGGATGGAGAAGATGCAGAATGAGGAAAAAGGAGTGAGGAGAGAGAGAGAAGGATGGAGAGATGGGTAGATAAAAAAGAAAGGGAAGAAGGGAAATGTGAGAGAGAAAAGGGGGAAGGATGGAGAAGATGCCGAGTGAGGAAAACAAGGAGTGACAGAAAGTGAGAGAGAAGGATGGAGAAGATGGAGAGTGAAGAGAACAAGGAGTGACGGAGAAAGAGAGAGAAAAGGATGAAGAAGATGCAGAATGAAAAAGGAGTGAGGAGAGAGAGAGAAGGATGGTGAAAATGCAGAGTGAAGAAAGAGGAGTGACAGAGAGGGAGAAGAATGGGGAAGGATGGAGATGATGC
>OMMV01037758.1:4119-19106 GCA_900302635.1 Chatrabus melanurus | reverse complement strand
TACCTGTACTTTGGAGCCCAAGCATTCAACATAGTCAAAACTATTCCATTTATTAATCCTATTAGCTCAACCAGTAATTTGCATCACTTTTTACCAAAATTGGAGCAACTTTAACTTTTGACCCCTGTACAAACTGAAATTGACCCTTGTCACCATTTTTGCTGTTTTTGCCCCATAACTCCATAACATTCAGTCACAGATAGTCCAAACTATACCTTTTTGGAATCGTTATGATCAGGCGAATAATATGGTATATGTTTCAATATGATTGAAGGAATTTACATTTGTCCGGATGCCATCTTGGAAAATATGGTGGCCATCTTGGATTTTTGAATGGCTAACGGGGTTTTCTGAAAGAGTCAATTCTGGACATTGTTCATGCCAAATTTGGTGCTTGCGTCACAAAGTGAACGATTCGGCCAAAAAATGCACTTAGCTGCCCCACTATATGGGCAAAGACAAAATGCATTTCTTTACCAAGCAGTCAACATTTGGAACAGTCTTTCTTCAGCAGTTATTGGCATTGTCTTCCTCGCTCCGTTCATACTGCACAGAGCTGTCTTCATTGTTGTGACCCGAACACCTTAGCTCTGACACTGAAAACAATACTGAGGTTTAGATGGAACTTTAAACTACAGCTACACTGCAGAGTCACACCTCAGTGGAGAAAATAAGATGAAATAGGTGCTAAAAAGAACTGTATGAGTGTCTTTGCTCTGCTCACTCACTCTCAACACTGTACTGCAGGGCGCCCCGCAATAACTGATGTGTTACAGCTGGAAGGAACTCACCAGTACATGAGGAATTGGCTAAGGCCTTTGTCCCATTGCGGATTTTTGGCCCCAATTTGTGTCCAGATTTCAACATTGAGGAAATCGTGCCCAATTTAATTAGTATTTCCTTCTATTATATGACTGCTTACAAATGAGTGTAACCGATGATTGGCGAGTATTGCATGTTATTGCCGAATACACCCGAGTACGGATGAGTCCCATTACAAAGCCACTCCCGCATTATTACGGTTATTACCACACTTTACCGCAAAGCTAAAATGTATCTGTTGACATCTCAAAACTCTTCTGTTGAAGGGTGCAACATGCTTTTCATGGGGTTTATGTTGCAGAGGAGACTCAGAAGGAGGCTTCAGCTCAGAGAATGGTCGCTCCCTATCACTATATGTTGTACCCGGATGTCCACCATCACCTACTTTTGCCTCATAGTTATCATTCATGTGTATGATATCTATGCTTTTGCTGAATATTACCCCCTCTTTGCATGATGCATCCCGACGTCACAAATTTTTTAAATGTTCAAATATTTCCCGATCGCTCACAATGTTCTACAACGCTACTTTTACCACCGCTTACACCCTATATCAGGCCGTGATTGGGTATCCAATTATGTTTGCGCTAAAAACGTAGCCAGTTGGGCATTATATATCGGCAATGGGAGACCAGCCTAAGAATCTGATACCTAGCCAGTATCAGCCCAGATACAGATCCCCAGAACTCTATTGGTACATCGCTAGAAAGACAATAGATCAGTTTATTCAAAATGTATGATGTGTATGAGGAAAAACAAGAGAATTCAGCCAAAGTAAATAAATTGGAAAGAAGTGGACTTTTATTACATTGCTTTCTTTGTATTGTCACTTGGGTTTCATCTGGGTGTCTTGGTTTTCTTAAAAAAAACATAAATTTTCCACATTTCAACAGCTCATTTTCGCTCATCACGTCAAATAGTAAAGTTTTACATGGATCATGATGCTATTATATGGACAACAGCCCTTATATTTGGTTTGTCTAATTAGTTATGGCCTCTTAAAATGGAGGGACTATAAAAAAATGTCCAGAATTCCTAAATGGTTGATGTGATGTTTGTGTTCAACCCCTCGAATTAAAGCTGATCGTCTACACTACAAGTGCATATTGGTTGTTTAATTTCAACTCCAATGAGATATTGTACAGAAACAAAATAAAAAATAAAATAAAAAATCACTGTGCAAATACACCAGCACCCCCCGTGACCCTTAATTGGAGTAAGCGGGTATAGAAGATGGATGGATGGATGTGCAAATACACACAGACCTGACTGTCTGTTGTCTTGCACTTGAGAGGCATAAGTTGGTGAACTTGGCGACTTCCAGCTTCTTTTTATTGGTTGTCATTTATTGGCAGTAGTTAAACCAATTTAGTTTCACAGCTTACTTCGTTTCATTGCCACTGTCGACTCGTGTGAGAGTTATGTGAGACAATTAGCTTTGACTACTGCTGCACAGTATTGAAATAAGAGGATGTGAAGTAGCTTATGCTAAGTATAGCTGTGTTTACTCATGTTTTGGATATTATATTTGAACGGGATTGTCAGAGAGGCTTCAACTAGACAGCTGGAAAGGGAGAATAGACATAATTGGTGATTGGATAAGAAAATCAGATGTCATAGATTCAGACATACAGATCAATGGAGTGATCAAAGAGTTAGCCCATGTGGTGAATATTTTACCACAACAGGTTTGTGGACTGGTACGTAAGCAGGACCCTGCCTGCATCTACGCAACACCAAGCGTTTTCATCAGTGTGATGGAACATTTGACTTTCACGTTTGCAGCTTTTCCTCTGTTCAAACATTTGCTTTACCCGGAGATTCACCCCAAGAAGAATTTAGAGGAGTGGCACGTTTTCCTTTGACAGTACGTTTTCATTACACTCTCTTTAGCACTCGAATTAATGTAGCTTGCAAAGCAGCGAGATTTTAGGACATTTAACTCCCATTCTACGTGTTTTTCTTTCTGTAAATAGTTTTTTAATTAATTTCATAACATTATTTTTTTTCCAGGAATTATCTTTGCAGTTTTCAGTTGGTTTACGTAGGTCTTTGATTTTCTGTGTTTCTGCAGTGTAACCATTATGCTAACATATCTGTCCATGGGGAGATTTGTCTTCTTATAACTGATGAGTGCATTGCAATTAATCACAATGGCTAGACAGGTGTTATTAAGTTGATCTGTATTTATTTTTTGCCCTAGGGGGATATAATGTGGGCTCTGGAGTCTCCTGGATAATGACTGCTGGATGAGGGTATTATAGCTAATCATCATTGTGCAGAGCTAGGGGGATTTGATTTAGCACACCTCTAGACATTGTAAAAGCGAGAGGGGTGGTTAGGGAGGGGGTGTAAGGATTACTCCAGAGCTGAGGGATATTAATATACATCTTGAGGGAGGGATTTTTCCTGCCTGAGAGCTGTAAGCCATGTGCCTGTCTCCGCTCGGGAAGTTACTCATATTGACACATACTGTATCGGCCATATGGAGGCATTTTGTATGAGGAGACGCATCCTTAAATGTGATGTGCTAAAAACATTGCCACTTAGCCATATGTCGGTGTGCGAGTGAAGCGGGTAGAGCCGGGTAATTAGTTGTGAGGATGTCTGCATGAGCAGCAAAAGTAGCCCGCAGCTACGCAAACAGATTAGTCTTGACGAGTGGCACCGTTAGCCATGTTTGGAAGGATGCTGATGATGAATTCGTCAAAAAAGCGTTGGCTAATTAATTAGCGTAATAATTGGGTAGAATGCTGAAAATTATGACAGCTAGAGCAGGAGGCATATGAACGAAGTTTGAGTAAGTAATGTGGTATCAGAACTTTTTTCTTTGTTTTATAAGTGATACTATTCAGTGTCACAATATACCACATTGAATAAGACACTCTGACCCTTACTGTCTTGATGCATCTAATTTCTGCAGTTTTGGTATAAAGAGGCGCGGGTATTATTCCGGCACAGGAATGACAGAAGACATGAGCAGGATGAGTGCATTATTAGTACTAGGTGGAGTTGAGGTAAGCTTCAATAATGCCTTACCACAACAGTTCCTCTTATCTCTTTCCAAAGCAGTAACAGTTTACTGATCCAAGAGAAGCAGTCTGTGACAGTATCTACAGTGGAGGTTTAAAAAAAAAAAGAGAGAATACAATACCTCTTGTCACTTCTAATATTCTTTTGTAGCAACAAAAGATATATTGTGAAGGCAGACTACATCCCTTTTAAAGGTGAATTTATGTTTCTGTAGATGGTGGAATTCCTGACTGTGGCTAATGAGCTGCTCAGAATGATTTTTACCTCCTCCACAGAGGTTATGTGAATACTGGCTTTTAGATGTCTGCTTGTTAGCAGGATTACTCAACAGCCTATCGCCACAAAACTTGGTGCAAGTCCATTGCATTTTGGTGTTGATCTGGATTTGGATTCTCGATCCCTTTTTTTAGTTTTATTTTTAATTTGCATGGTAAGATGGTGCATTCGATCAAGTCAAACACAAGTTTTACTCCGCATCTGAGTTTCCCTAAGTATCCGCTCATTTGACACAAAGTCATTCCACCGGTACCCAAGGATTCTCGAAAGAGACCGCGTACCAAAGACATCCAGTCGTCACCTTAGGTCACTGGTTACTGTCCAAGTCTCACAACCATACAGTAAGACAGGAAGCACCAGGACCCTAAAGACTTGGGCCTTCGTTCTCCTGCAAAGATATCTGCTTCACCAAACACCTCTGTCCACAGACCTCATGACTACATAAGCTCTTCCCAGGCATCTCTCTATCTCATAGGCCAAGGACCCAGAGACATGACCATCAATGCCAAGATAGGCGTTGCACACGTCATGAAGGTTATGGGGGAAAGCAGTTTGTAGCTCCATGTCTGGTAAAGATGAAACCACAGGAGAGCACCAAGGGTCTCGTCTTTGGAAGGTAGCAACTTGTGCCACGGGGTCATCCACTGCATGGCCATGTCCAGGTCCTAACCTGAGACCAAATCACATGGGTGGGCACCTGAACATTTCAGTCAGTTTCTCAAAAACTACTCCACTGATTTTGATGAAACCTATCATTCATCCCATGACACACACACAACAAATAGAGTTTCATGCACATCTCGATATGACCTCAATCTCTGTAGTGAAAGTGTGGGGATGTTGTTTTGTATTTGCAGATTTGTTAGAAAGAGTGATACATATTAATAATGTTAAAATGCAAAATTACAGGATTTTTCTGCCTTAACTGAAGGAGTAATGGATTCTATAAGTGACTCCTCTGCACTCCTCTCCTTGTTGCAGAGCAAACTGAACCCGCTGAATGTGACTCCTCCAATCCGGGCTGTGGACATGGACAGGAACATTCAACCCCCATCAGATAGACCCGGAATTCTGTATTTCATCCTGGTTGGTAAGTGTCGCAACTTAGGAATTTAACACATTTAATGCGCTTTGATTTGGTCAGTATTATGCTGTGGATTAAGTTCAGTGTTCTTAATGATACCATAAAGTGCACAGGATCGTCATTTTTAGATATGGTTATTCTTTAATTGCAGGTCATCCAATTACATACCCAGAGTTTTTCTCTCTGAACAAGACGACTGCAGAACTGCGCGTCCTGAAGCCTGTCAGCAGAGACTTATATCAGAGGTTCACACTCATCATCAAGGTTAATAACACAGCTTTGTTTCAAGGCTAAATTCTCAATTTCTTTTGGAATTATACAATTAAAAATTATGCTGTAGCACCTAATTATCACCTCGATTAAATCGTCACTGCTTTAATTTTTAAATATACCAGAGGTGTCATCTTTACAGAAAAAGTACATTTAATTGTGGCTTATTTACACATGGCCGAAGACCTGTTGAGAACAATTTGGTGTATTTTGAGATGATGCCATGTGCAACCTGAGATTAAATACATTATCTGCCTGTGCAATTTGCTCATAGACCAACTAATCTGATGCAGTTAGATGATGGAGCCTGATTCACATTAGAATATTATTTTTTCTTTGCCACACTGCCTTTCCATTAATACAAGCAGATTTCTAACTACTTTAAGTATCTTCTCACATTTTGTATTTACTTCTGAAATCTCAACTTTAAATAATGCGTACCTAGATGCATTCTTGGCACTCCTACAGAGGTAACCTTGGTCCAGGGGGGCTTTTGCGATATCTTCAGCTTTTTTGGGAATTGGAATGAAAAAAAGATGCTATGATTTATGGACTCTGGGGGAAGATAGGCTGCTGCACTCTCATGAGTCGTAATTTCAAGCGTAGATCGCCTCAGTGCTGTGCCGAGCAGCAGCGTGGATGAACTTTATATCCACCCATCGCTAAACTCAGGACACCTCTGAGCACTGTGAAATCTGCTGTTAACCTGGATAGCTGGGGAGTTAAGAGATGGGAGGCAGAGCTGATTTCCACAGGAGGAAGGAGAAGGATTTTTGTATGTCTCTTGATGCATTGTGCATCGCTGGAGGAAGAGCAACAGTTCAAAGAGTGGCCCGCTAAAGACCAAAATAGAGAGACGTGGGAGGAGGGACGGGAACCTTATCACCATGAGTCATGGAGAGGGTACAGAACCATTGCTGTAGGAGTCAGAGAAGCAGCAAAGTTTAAATTAGACTTTGGTGTTTTCCAGAGCATGTGCGCCAAACATTGCTAATGCCTGATGGACAGGAGCACTGCATGCTAAAGCTGGAATGAGAAACCCATGTGTTTTTCTTCCAACATCATCCTTGCTACCCGAGCAATCCAACAAAGGAGACTAGGACCAGATAGGGCACTCAACCAAGTGCAAAGCCTGTCACAATAGGGATACTGTATTAATGGGGAAAGTGTATTCTGCTTCATTACAGCAATGTGGGTCTGACCTTGAATAAGTTCACAGTCACTCGAGGTTAAATTAGACATTACATATTAAAAGCACACATATGACTTCCTATGCATGTCTAATAGAAACCATGGGCCGATCCGGCACCGTTTAGCCACTATAAACAATCATAGCTTGAGTGACCTTGATTGTGACGTTCCAGGTCACTCAAGGTCAAATGCAATAGTATATTTTGAAAGACCACATATGCCTTTCTATCCATGTCAAATAGTAACTATGGGCCCATCGCATCTGATTCATAAGTTAAAAGCCTTAGAAAATGTTCCCCCTATCTATTTACATTGGGTAAAAATGTTGAGCTTGCGCTGTGACCTTGACCTTTGACCCCTGAACCTGAAAAGTTAATGAGTCCATCCTTGGGTGGAACTTAACTAATTTACAAAATGTGGTTAAAATGCCTCAATTAGTTTTTGAGATATTTTGTTAGCAGCCACACACACACACACACACACACACACACACGTGAAAACAATAAGCCCTCCACCGACTGTCGCCAGGTATAAAGAAATCAATATGTACAACAAGTGACAAAAGACTAATACAGATGGAGAGGAATTAAAAAAAATAAGCAGCTATATGAAGTCAGCGCAGGAGATTAGGAGTGAGTGGAAAACCGTGAGTTTGGTAGCTGTGAGTAGATATTAGAGTCGTGGCGCGCAGGTCATTTAGCCTTGTCTCCGAGAAATAAGGACAGCACTAAAGAGCTATTTCACCAGGGAGGACTGTAATCCTGCACTGCTTCTGCTCACTCTCAGACAAAATGTGTGCAGAAAAAAAAGAAAAAAGAAACACACACTTTCTGTCAATGACAGCGCTTTTCCCTCAGGTGTCTGAGTGAGAAGATTGGATCTTGTGAGAAGTGTAGGTCAGCACTGTGTGTGGGGGGAGGGGGGGTTTCTTGATTATCACTCAGATAGGGGAAAAACTTGGAAGAAGCATAGTGCAACACAGTGGTAGGAAAAAACACAAACTCAACTTGATGTTCCAAAACTGCAAAAGTGCACAGCAGGGGTCTGTCTTCTTAATATGACAAACAGGGAATTGTACTTTTTGCATAATGCAGATAATTATACAAGAAATCAGGTCAAATATCGGCTCAAGTCTTAGAATCTTCTTTTTATAAGAATAATAATTATAAACTTTATTTGCACAGCATTTTCTGGTGCAGATTACACATTTCATTGTGCTTTTTAAAATCACAATGTACACTGAACAGTACACTGAAATCAGAAACATGATAAAAGCAAAACTACATCCATCCATATTTACTGAACCCGCTTATTCAAGTTCAGGGTCCCGGGGGGCTGGAGCCTATCCCAGCGGTCATTGGGCGAGAGGCGGGGTACACCCTGGACATGCCGCCAGTCTATGACGAGGCTGACAAATATCGACAGACAAACTCATTCACACTTACACCTACGGGTAATTTAGAGTCACCAATTCACCTACCCTGCATGTCTTTGGAAGTGGTATGAAGCCAGAACACCTGGAGGAAACCCACGCAGACACGGGGAACATGTAACTCCACACAGAAAGGACCAGGTCGGAAGTGAAGCTGGGACCTTCTCACTGTGAGGCAACAGTGCTAACCGCTAAACCATAAAGCCACGACGATATAAACTCAAGCACTCTGTTTAACCAGCCAACCTCAGAAATTTAATTGGAGAGAATCATCCACATATGATTACCCAACTCTCTGACATCTACACATTATTATTCATAGGTTATAACGTATATGTCTGCGAGAACAGATGTGTCTTCAGTCTTGACTTAACAGATTCAATTGAATCAGTCTGTCCTATCTCTGCTGGCAGGCTGTTTCATAACACAGGTGCACAATATGAGAAAGTTCTTTGGCCCGCTGACTTTTTCTTTGGAACACATAACAGTCCTGCATTCTGAGAACGCAGTATACGGGCCGGTACATAGGGTCTTACAATATCTACCAGGTAGAAGGGTGCTAGTCCATTTAAAATGTTATAAGTTCACAATAAAACTTTAAAATCTGACCTCACGTGAACTGGAAGCCAATTAAGTGACTCTAAAATTGAGGCATATATAATATAAACTCCTGCAGCAGTATTCTGAACCATTTGAAGACTTCTGATAGTGGTGTGCAGCAATCCAGAAAACAATACATTAAAATCATCAAGTCTAGATAAAAGAAATGCATGAACCAATGTCCCCACTTCAGCCAGGGACAGAATAGGCTGAATCTTTGCGATATTATGTCAATGAAATAAGGCATGGGCGGCACGGTGGATTAGTGGTTAGCACTGTTGCCTCACAGCGAGAAGGTCCCAGGTTCACTTCCGACCTGGTCCTTTCTGTGTGGAGTTTGCATGTTCTCCCCGTGTTTGCGTGGGTTCCCTCCGGGTGCTCCGGCTTCCTCCCACTTTCAAAGACATGCCGATTAGGTGAACTGGTGACTCTAAATTTACCGTATGTGTGAATGAGTTTTTTTGTCTATATGTGGCCCTGCAATGGACTGGTGGCCTGTCCAGGGTGTACTCCGCCTCTCGGCCAATGACCGCTGGAATAGGCTCCAGCACCCCCCGTGACCCTTAATTGGAGTAAGCGGGTATAGAAAATGAATGAAAAAGGCATTCTTTGTAATGTCCCTAATGTGTAGGTTAAAGGATAAAGTGGGGTCAAAGTCACCCCAAGATTTTTAGCTTTATCGCTGTGATGAATGACACATGCATGGAGGGACAATGTTAACAGAACATACAGGAGCCTATGTCTTGCTGGACCAGTGACCATCATCTGAGTCTTTAGAATTTAGAAGTAGGAAATTACATCACATCCAATTTTTCAATGAAGCCATAGAATCCTCGAAGATCTTCATATAAGAGAGCTTATTTGCATTTCTAGCCATATAAACCTGACTGTTGTTAGCGTAATAGTGAAAACGTATTCCATAGCTTTGAAGTACATTTACATTTAGTTTGTCCAACTACTTATGACTTCTGAAAATGGAGGGTCTGCGAATAAAAATGGCTGAATGAATCTGAAACTCATTCAGTGGTTTGCGTTTGAAAACTTTATTGGAGAATTGTGGAAAATGTCCATCTGAAATACTGAAAAACAAGAACTAAACAGAGTCAGTCTACTTAAAGTTCAAACGTAGTGTGTCAAAGAATTCTCAGACTGACTCTGAACATTCATAAAGTACAGGTTTTGGATGATGTATTATTGTTGATCATTAGATTGTTTTGAAGCTGCACTTTCCCCTAAAACAATCATTCTGATGTTGGCTCGTTTCCTGTCTTTATGTGCGTTCCTGCAAAGGTGCTGTGGAAAGATCAACAAAAATGGTTACCGTCGCATTCAATGGCCAACGCTAGTGAATGAAAATACTTAATAATAAATGGGTACAGACTTTACTTAGTGGATTTGCTTTTTCTGGTGGTCCATCATCACAGGTGGGAAACCCCAGCTTCAGTGGGTAAAAATTCAACCACATATTTGTTCCATCCACCCATTAAACCAGCTAATTCTAATTAGATCAACTCTTCAGGCAGGTACTTGAGCTAATAAGTGAAATCACCTGTTTTAGGTGCACAGGTAAAAGCAATACATGGAAGGACTCTTACTCACAAGCTGGGGTTTCCCACCTGTGATCATGGAGAATTCATTCATTCATTCATTTCCTATACCCGCTTACTCCAATTAAGGGTCACGGGGGGTGCTGGAGCCTATCCCAGCAGTCATTGGGCGAGAAGAGGGGTACACAGGCCGCCAGTCCATCGCAGGGCCACATAGACAGACAAACACATTCACACCTACGGTCAATTTAGAGTCACCAATTCACCTAATCAGCATGTCTTTGGAAGTGGGAGGAAGCCGGAGTACCTGGAGGAAACCCACGCAAACACAGGGAGAACACAGAAAGGAACTGGGCATGGTGGGATTCGAACCCCAGACCTTCTTGCTGTGAGGCAAGAGTGCTAACCACTGAGCCACCGTGCCGCCTCATGGAGAATTGTGCCTATGTGTTTCCTCTTCGGGTGTGACGGCTTTTAATCCCATACTTTTGACGCCGTCTGTCTTTGGGAACTTTTACCAACCTTGTCAGCACCAGAATCTGACTCTGCTATCGCCACTATGATAAAAAAAAAAAAAAAAAAAAAAAACTGGAGCCGGGACAGCCAATGACTGGAGCCAAAAACGACTCACGTCACATCACCCACACAGGCATGGAGTCGAGCAGCGGTGTTGTGGCATTGAGGAATAACATTTGTTAATTGAATTGATGCGTATCGGAAATTTTAAAAAAGGTACATTCATAATAAACAACAATGCATCAACTAAAAATATTAATGTTGGCATATTTTCATCACCAACGTAATCGATTACGTCGACTTATTGCGGCAGCCCTAAATGGCTGTAAGTCCTAAATACCACAAGCTCAACTTGATAGTGTCATTTCAACGCCAAAATTACTGTCCAAATACTTATGGACCTGACTGCATATGCTTTATTCATTGTAGTAGAACAGTATTTTATAGTTACCATCAGCCCTGTGCAACACAAGCCAGTGAAATTGTGCTAATGTGCAGAATTAGTTACAGGTCATGGCTTAAACTGATGTCACTTCACTCCCCCTCTCCATCTGTGCTTTGAATTTCTGAAGCCTCCCTGTGTGGGAGGCAACAGTAACTTGTGTGTTTGGAAAGAAAAAGGTTGCAGCGACAACATGACCAGGCCGCAGTCGTTTGGATTGGTCTCACCGGGTAGTGTCACATGCAACTTTCACAGTGTCTTCAGTCTTGCACAGGTTTTTGCACAGTTTGAAGCGCAGAGACAGCATTCCTTTTTATATTTGGTAACGCGCCCTATTCTTTATTGAAGCAGTCGCGTCACCTGCCAACTGTGCATGAAAAAGAAGGTGAACAAATGTTTAAAGTCTCAGTTGATTTGACTGTGTCTGCGAGCGTGAGGTGGTTCAGGCAGGCAACTCAAGTCACGCTGCCACATTCATATACACTCCGTGACAGGTCAGTGTGTTTGTAAACAGACAAAGATGACTTTTTTTAACCTGCTTTCTATTTCTGTTATTTCTCTTTCTAAAAGTCACTAGTTATCTCTTCCCACTGGCCTTGTTTCTGAACCCTTCTCTGCATATTGTCTTCTCTAATTGAGGTTTCTGTCACTCAGGCGTACTTGGTTTGGTCTGTTTTATACATACATATATATATATCTATATATATAGATAGATAGATAGATAGATACGCTTTGGAGCCAGTATGGATTAAACATGGGGGAAGGGTTGTGTTTTTGTCAAGGATAATAAAGTGGTTCAATTTTGGGCATAATTGATCAAATGTCAAGGCCACACAGAACCATATATTATGGTATTATCGTATAAATTAATTTGCATAATTCTATATCAAATATGCAGAGCCAAGTGGCTCTGTAGGACAGGAGTTGGGTGACCAATCTATAGACCGGGGTTCGATTCCACGTGCGTGCACGCCACACACTACCTGTCTGTGTCCTAGGACAAAACACTTCATCTGCGTCATCCCACTCATCCCAGTTCTAAATGGATACTGGCTAGGGGTGTAAGAATTAACATATGGAAATCAAAAATCAATTTTAAAGTAATAGATATGACCAAATCAATTAGCAGAGCCCTGAATCAATCTAAATGTACTATGAACTGATCAGTGGCTCAATTTTAAAATTATAAATCAGTCGAATTAAATTTGTTTCGCTGCTACTTTCATCTTCAATCTCCCAATAAAGTTCAAATGTTGGTGCAAGGCTCTCGTGAGACTGGTCACAGAAACATTTAACTTTAAAGTTATAGATACGACCGCCTTGACTGGCAGATCCCTGAATCGATCAAACTGTACTATGAATCAATGGCTTAATTTTAATGTTATAAATTGGTTGACTTAAGCTTGTTTTGCTGCTACTTCTGTGTCTTCAAACTCCCATTAAAGTTCAAAGGTCAGCTTGAGGCTCCCGCGAGACTGGTCACAGGAACTTTAACTCTGCGAGGTTAAAAACAAACTCAACATGTCTGATAATGGTAGGCAGTGTAACGGACAAATGTACCCATTTGAACTTTACATTCGGTTCATAATTTGTTCATATTGTCATACCGGTTCAAAACGGGAAAGTTATGCTCTTCTGTTTATGTTGAGCTAAGAAGAGCTGGCTTCTTCTTCTGGGCTTCTTGCTATACTTTCTATATACTACTGTATGTGGTGCTGCCCCCAGTGGTGGAAAAAAGGCAAGCAGAGGCAGCGTCATTGTGCTGCAGCACAGTAGCAAAAACCTGAAGTAGGTCCCTGGTTTTTCATGAAATATGTATTTGAAGGAAAGCAAAGCCACTTTTGGCTCATTCTAATTTATCATGGAAAATGAATGTCTACATTAAACAAAGAATCGTATCGGATTGCGTTGTATCGAATGACATCAAATCAAATGTTTCCATTGTAACAAGTGTCATTCCTGAATCGTATCGTAGCCCATGTATTCTAGATATGTTTCATACCGTTTTATGAGAAATGCGCACCATACCGGTCTTGGTTGGGGAAGTAACCTGTGATGGACTGACGTTACATCCCGAGGGAGTCATAGACCCTCATCCACTTCGTGCTACGGCCTAATATAGGATATGCTGTCGGTATCTACCATGTAAGGTGCAGTTGTTGCAATCTCTGATTGCCCTTCTTGTTTTTATTTGAAACAGAGAAGTTAAACTTTTGTGTCCCTTTTTGTCCCTGCTGTGATGACGCTTTTAGTAGAAGATTCAATCATTATCAGAGCTACACAGGACAGGTTCATTCAGCTAAGTTTGTTTTTGTGTTTCTAAATAATTTCCTTCATAATTTTCCTATTGGATATTTCTCTACTTTTTTCTTTAAGGCTGAACAGGACAATGGACATCCCCTCCCAGCCTATGCTGACCTCATTATCGAAATCCTGGATGAAAATAACCAGGCACCTTACTTTCAGTTTGCTACCTATCAAGGATATGTCAGCGAGTCATCACCAGTCGGTACAACCATCTCCGCCAGCACCAACCTCACCGCCCCTCTGGGAATCATCGCTCTGGATAATGACATCGAGGAGGTAGAGAGAGCCGTTATCAGCGTTGTGCTCACTTTTACTTACATGCGCACACATGCTTGTGTGTTAACTATTAACATCCACATTTTTTGTAGAAGTTAGTGTTGCGTAATGTGACACATACCATTTTCATGAGTTGTTTTCCTGCTGTTTTTGTTGTCATTGCTGTAGCTGGAGCCTGGTGATACACCTGTAGGTAAAAGGGTTGAATTGGATGCAGTGGCACACACATACACATCCACAAATTTGGGATGTCCCACTCAAATGTATTTACCTTCACTGTACAAATTGAATCTTTTAATGCTGAGGGTACACATTTACTCCATCCAGTTTAATATTTATATTTCCCTGCATAGTTAAGCTGCATATTTAACCTAATATCGACTTCCATGAAAATCTAATTTTCAGTTTACACACTGAAAAGCTGCAGACCTTTAACTGCGTCATCCTTAATATTTTGGTTGGCGTCCTACAACAATTTCCATAATTTGTTTGGTGAGAGAAATGACACTGTCATAATGTTTTGGACAGACAAGCCTTGGTATTCCCTGACTGCATTCACCTAGTGCAAAGAAGCACACATTGCAATGCAACTGTTATTTGCAGTTTCCAGGCGACACAGTTGTAGTTTTCATGGCCATCGCCCATGTTGTATAAATCGCAAGTAGGATTGTGCTAATCTGTGCGCCCATGGGTGTGTGTGGTCAGACGCAGTGCTGGTGCATTGGCATTATGGTGTCATAGATCAACAAAAACCTGGTCCAATGTTGACCGCGTGATATTTGTGGTACGTAAAGGGTGCAACATTCAGACGCGCCTTGCACAAGCGGGTTCACAATGAACGTACACCCTGCTTGTACACACAATGAAACTGAATTGAAAACAGCCATTAAACGAAATAAAAGTAAACACTTGTGGAAAATTATAAAACTTCGCTGCTTCACCTCAGAGACCTCTGGTGGCCACCGTCCAGGTGGCCGCGGGTCCGTTAACTCACCAGAAATCATCTTATTTGAGTCTTCTTTCTCAATATCAGAGGGCTGTGTGCCTGCACTTAAATGATGACAGATGACACTCTGAATGGTTTTTTTTCATGCTATGCCCAAAACACATGGGTGCCTAATGAAGAGGATAAATCCAACCTTTGTGCCCATTGTCCGCTTTGCGCTCAGATTACGCACCCTCTAAAAAGCA
>OMMV01037757.1:7659-18972 GCA_900302635.1 Chatrabus melanurus | reverse complement strand
TTTCCTTCCACGGATGTCACAACAGAGTTGGGAGGAACGCAAAACGCAAGTTTTATGCCGTGCCAAAGGTCAGGAGGCATGAAGGTGAAGAAGCAGAGGAGCTCAGTCAGCTGAGGAGGGACTCATGGATTTCGAGGATAAGCAGGAAAAATTTTGTGCCTTCAGCCTTCACCAAAGTTTGCTCAGACCACTTCCTTGAAGGTATGTTTGTGCAACTGTGATGTTTAAATGTCAGCTTGAGCTGTAAAATTTGTGATATGTTTATGAGTTCAACTCATAGTATGCAAAAAATTGTTCTTAAATGGCAGGTGTCATTGCCTAGGAATGGTCATAACAAAAAACTTCATTGAATACAATGCGCACGCGTCACATTGTCAAATGTGTCACAGTTGGCAATGCGGTGCGCGCGCCTCATTTTTTGGGTCATATTCTGGCAAACATGCATCTGTCAGATTTTGGTCCTGGGTCCAGCCCTGAGTGTAGGACTGTAACTAGGAGGTAACTAGCATTTTTCAACAATATTACTTCAACTCACATGTCAAAGTTTAGCAGCGTTGAACTGAATAAAAGATATCCACTTGTATTTCTCCTCCATGGAAAAATAAATGAAAATTTACTGATCCTTGCGAATTGAAATGGAAATAACTTACAATAATACACATTAAAATCTAAACAAAATAAATATATCATGTAACTACCCTTTACCTTTAAAACTGAATTATTTGGGGTGATCTGTTTCAACACCATGTTGATCAATTCATTATTCATTGATTATTATCACGTTTGTCAGCTTTGTGGATTCATGTTTGGGGGGCGTAAGCCAACAATGTAATTGGGTTTTTATTCATCTGAAAAGGTTATTTTCTTCAACATTCTAGTCTACGGTATTTAACACAATATTTTATTGTTATTTTTAAGTAACATTTGGAACTTTTAAATTCTGTCTGTTACTGGCACAATCATAATGACAAAACGCATAAAAGAACAGTTATACACAAACATTAGGGTGCTTAAGACTTTTGCACACTGCGTGTGTCTTTATGCACTAACAAATATTGCAATTTAATATTACACAACACAATGCAGTGGCCCATATTATATTGCCATGATACTATTGTGAAATTGTATTTCTACCTTTTCTGGTGTTTCCTACTGAACGTTGAATGTTGCCACAAATATGCAATGATATAAAAATAAGTAAGTCAAGCACAAAACTGGAGGTATGATAGTAATGACATGGAAGGATTCAAATCATACTCTACAAAAAATTCTATTCCGTAAACACTGTGATTAAATTTTATACTGTAAAATAGAAGGTATGTGCAGGAGGTAGCAAGGATACGCATGTTTAAACGAGCCACGACTAGATCATGGTTCACATTGCATGTGATGAGGCGAACTGTGTTGTAGTGTAATAATTATTTTATGTGCAATATTGTCCGTTTTCTATCTGCCCTCATGTAGGTTTCATAATATTTTAAAGTACCAAAGCCAGACAGTCACATGTTCGCTGTCAGTTAAAATTACTTTTTTTCTGTTTTCTTCAAATTTTTCACGAGGGATCGGATGTACACCAGATGTCCCCTTCTCACTTTGCCCTCTATTTGTATGCATGTGGTGTTAGCTGAGGCTGGGTCATTATGCATCGTGGCTGGACGACTTGATGGGTCACAGTTCAGTGGTAGAGCTTGAAATGAAGAGGAAGGGAGAAGTGGCAAGCATGGCTGCCTCTTCCATCTGTATTACCTGCAGCTCCCGGGGGCTCAGGAACGGGTGGCTGCTGTCCATAGGCTGGTTCCCACCTACGCACATCAAAGTTGCCGCGGTGAATCGTTGACCACGTCCTGCCAGCTCACGAGACTAAGACTACATGACCTTTATGGTGCCTGAGGATGATTCATCATGATTGAACCTACAACCAGCACGATACCATCAAGACTGTGGTGTAGTCCTGCTGAACGCCTCGACACAAATATGCAAGAATGCCCACGATTGGCTTTGAGACAAAGCAAGAGAATTTGTAAAAGTTCCATGACGGCTTTAAACAGTTTAAAACTGTCGTGGCGGCATTTTGTACCATCAGGACAAGAGCATCCGCCATGATTTTATAGCCGGTGGTGGTCAAAAAATTGCGTTTGTGTGAACGGGGCTTTAAGTACGTAGGTGACCGTACCAGAAAATAGAGCGTAGACGAAGCCCAAAATTTTCAGCGTGTTAGCATAGCGTAGCAACTTATTTATCTGTCCTGAAATCCGTCTGCATTTGATGTAATCGTCGAAGTCGTTGATTTTCTCTGTTATTTTGTCGCAGTTCAAGGCCCGTCTTGCAGCAGAGAGATTATGCACGGTTACGAGTCAGTGCATCAAAAAGCCTCTGCACTGTTCGATTACCCATAATTCTCTTCGCTGCATCAACCAAAAGTGACACTGCTGTGCAGCAGCGCTGCAGTGAAAAACCGGCCTTAAAATGCCCATGGATCCCTTGGCCAGAACTTTAAAACATAATGGGATTAAACCCAAGCACAAAGCACTGCTTTGCTTTCGCAGTCTGACCACAGTCCTTCTGACCCGGCACACTGGGCCCATTTGGACAGAGACAGCACACCGGGGGCTAGAACTAGGTTGGAAAAAACTTTTTTTTGTGTGTCTGAGAGAGAGAGAGAGAGAGAGAGAGAGAGAGAGAGAGAGAGAGAGAGAGTCCAGACATTCCAAGGTATGAAACATCCTGTACACCACCTGATATGTTTAGCAGATTTGCCCCATCTCAAAACCCACAGAATGCAAACTATTACCCCAAATCTGGATCGAACTCTCTCGGTCAACAATCTTAGAAGCTGGTGTGAATGATGACCTCACAAGTGAACTGTGCCACAGAGTGAAGCTGTATCAGTAATAGGGTGGATTAAAACTGTAGTTGCATGTAAATTCAGATTGTTTGTTCCATTTCCGCACGCCCTCAGCCCGAGTCGGGCAGACCGCACCAGGGTATCATGTAATGGGCCAGCAACTGGTGAACGAGGTGAAAGCGAGAGAAAAGGAGAGAAAAGTGGCAAAAATCACGTTCCCGGATTTTGGTAGCGGACCTCAAACGCATCACAGCCTTTCACGACATGTTTGTAGCAGAGGCGGGCGTTATCCAGCGCTCCATTAGAACAAGCGGGACTGTTGCCAACGTGGAAACGTTCGGGAGAGGGGTTCGACACACCGCTGTCCAGTGATTCTGAGCAGGTAGGCGAACCAACACCCACACGTTAGCCAGCGAACAGGACTGCACCAGTAACTCAGGCTGTTGGAGGCTGTTTGGACCAGTACCACAGGCTAGCCGGGGCTACGTGCACGTAGCGACGAGCTACGGTGTGTAACGGTCTCCTACAGAGCCATGTTTGGCTCATATGAAAGGTCTTTGGAAGGGCTTTCATGATATGTCAATTTGGTTGCTATGGTAACCGTGGTTGCTAAGGAAAAATTCTTCCTTGAATATCTCAGTTTCTACTTAAGATAAAGACTTGATGTTTGGCTCATATGAAAGGTTTTTGGAAGGGCTTTCATGATATGTCAATTTGGTTGCTATGGTAACCGTGGTTGCTAAGGAAAAATTCTTCCTCGAATATCTCAGCTTCTACTTAAGATAAAGACTTGATGTTTGGCTCTTATGAAAGGTCTTTGGAAGGGCCTTTATGCCATGTTGACATGGTTGCTAAGGCAAACAATGGTTGCTAGGGAAATATTCTTTTTGAATATCTCAGGAACTACTTATGATTGAGAGTTTATGTTTTGCTCATATGAAAGTTACTGTATATTGACTAAGTAGTAAAAAAGGAGTGTTTTGTTTCTGTGAAAAAAGGTTGATTTGTGTTTCTTCCACCGTGGGACATCCCACCTGCGGGGCTTTACGCACTGCTTCTTGTTAGCTTTATGGAGACCAGTATTGCTTTAGGCAAAAAATATAAAAGTCATGAAGCAAAGTTCATTTCAAACAATAAATTAAAACCAACATGTAGCTTTGTACCATTAGAAACAACAAGGAATAACCTCCGCAAAATCCTGAACCTTGGTGTTACAAGGTTTCACAGGAACATGTTTAATATAGCATCAGGACTGTAACTATGTAGCCACATGCCCATAATAACAGGGCTCCAATCATAAATCCTTCCCTTCCATTCAGAGCAAGATCCACCCTCGAGGCTCTTAACTCCATGACACTCGTGAACACCAAGCCACATAGCTTTCACCAGAGAGGCCCAATGGAAAAATTAAACTGGACACTGTGTGGAAGCCCAGCACTGTGGTCGTGGCCACGGCAGATGATTGGATAAACACACAGGAAACCCTCAAACTGGTTCAGTCAGGGCCTGGTGGTTATGTGACGAGGGTTGGGTGGGGGTTCGATTTGCAGGGCACATACTGTTCCTGCAGTAGTGGTGGGCCTACAAAGCTTGGAATCTTACAGAAGATGGGAAAACACACTTGTCGGTGCGCAGCAGGCCTGGCAGCAGTGACATCGTCGGAACTCTTTATTAAAAACAGGCCTAATTATCCGGCCCGCTTTGTCTGCCGGAGCTATTTCAGTCTCCAATGAGCAGGTGACCTGTGTGGGTCTTGTGCTTGCACATCATTCACCCTCTAACCTGAGGACTCGTTTCTAATTAAAGCTAATCGTTAGCATTATTAGTTCCTGTATCCAACTGGGCTTGTCGGATAATCAATGAACAGGGAGGGATACACGCACAACATCATGCGCATCACAGGCAGAGCCGGGCCCTGAAGTGGACTGTGGTTTTCTGACACGCTAACATAGACATCATTTGATTTGGTCGTCAGTTTTTGAAGAACAAGGGTGATGTGCAGAGCTGTAAGGGATAAAGTTGAGCGTGAAGTTATAGGAATGAGTAATTGCAGAGGAAAGAGCTCGACAGATGGAATGTTTGCTTTTAGAGTTCTGATGGAGAAGTACTGAGAAGGACAGAAGGAGTTTCATTGTGTGTTTTTGTGCATTCAGAGAAAGCTTATGACAGCGTGTCAAAAGAGGAATTGTGGCATTGATTGAGGAAGTTGAGAGTGACAGAGAAGTATGTGAGGGTGGTGCAGGATATGTACAGTCAGGCTCATAAATAGATGGGCAGTGACACCGTTTCTGTAATTTTGCCTCTGTACACACCACAATGGACTTCAAATGAAACAATCAATACGTGCTTGTAGTGTAGACTTTTAGCTTTAATTTAAGGGGTTTAACAATAATGTGGCCATTTAGGATTTACAGCCATTTTTATACAAGATCCCTCCATCAAAGCATACAAGTAATTGGACAAAGTAAATATAAGGATTATTTCATATTTCATAGAACATATTAATTGACTTGGAAATGTTCATGTATCTAACCCCTGACTTGTCTGAAGAGAATTGGCTGTAAAAGTGGTGATTTGTATTTTAAAAATTCTTTATCTTTATTTTTGCTAAATACTTATGAAAATGGAGGGACTATGTATACAAATGGCCAAAATTCCTAAATGGTTAATGCAATATTTCTGTTTGGGCAGCACGGTGGCTCAGTGGTTAGCACTCTTGCTTCACAGCAAGAAGGTCTGGGGTTCGATGCCACCCATGCCCAGTTCCTTTCTGTGTGGAGTTTGCATGTTCACCCTGTGTCTGTGTGGGTTTCCTCCCACCATCAAAAACATGCGCATCAGGGTCTGCTCCTTTCTCTGCCGTTGACCAAGGCAGCTTCTCTACATCTGGAGTTGGTCCCCAGGCACTGGACTGTGGCTGCCCACTTGCTCCTCATGGTTGGATTGTGTCTAACTGTAATTAGGATGGGCTAAATGCAGAGGACAAATTTCGTTGTCTGTACATTGACAATAAAGGCTCTTCGTCTTCATCTTCTGAATTAAAGCTAAAGGTCTTCACTACAATGACATCTTGATTGTTTCGTTTCAGCTCAAATGTGGTGGTCTCCAGAACCCAAAATTACAAAACTGTGTCACTGTCCAACTACTTATGGATCTGACTGTAGGAAGACAGTGTGACAGCAGGGAGATGTGCGGTAGGAATGACGTACAGGTTCGAGGGCTGCATGGTTGCAGGTTTACAGAACGAGATCAGACAGGAGTCCCCATGGACTGTAATGTTTGTGGATGAAATCGTGATCTATAGTGAGAGTAGGGAGCAAGTTGAAGAGAGCCTGGTGAGGTGTAGGTACGCACTGGAGAGAAGGGGAATGAAAGTCAGTAGGCGCAACATGGAGTACATGTGCACCAAGGAAACGGATGGCAGCGGAATTGTTTGGTTGCAAGGAGTAGAGGTGGTGAAGGTGGATGAATTTAAGTACTTGCAATCAACTGTTTAAAGTAATGGAGAGTGTGGTAGAGAGGTGAAGAAGAGAGGGGAGGCAGGGTAGAGAAGAGTGGGAGGAGTGATTTGTGATAGAAGGGGAAAGTTTACAAGGCAGTAGTGAGACCAGTTATATGCTACGGCTTGGAGACGGCGGCGCTGACAAACAGGCAGGTGGCAGAGCTGAAGATGCTGCGATTCTCCTTGGGAGTGACGAGGATGGACAGGATTAGGAACGAGCATATCAGAGGCGGCAGCGGAGGTAGGACAGTTTGGAGACAAAGTGAGAGAGGTGAGATTGAGAACGTATGGGCATGTGCAGAGGAGGGATGTGGGGTATATCAGGAGAAGGATGCAGCAGGAGAAGAAGGAGGCCAAAGAGGAGGTTTATGGATGTGGTGAGGGAGGACATGCAGGCGGTTGGTGTGACAGAAGAAGATGCAGAGGACAGGGTGAGATGGAGACGGATGATCTGGTGCGGCAACCCCAGCAGCTGAAAGAAGAAGAGTTTCTCTTTTGTTTTGCCCTTATACGAGCTCAATCTAAGCAGAGACATACACACAACTGAGCTTCCTTTGGGTTTGTTTGACATTGCAAAAGGCTTCTGGAGCCTTGGCAGAGGATTGCACTCTTGTACGTACAAGAATGGACGTAATCCTTTTCAACAATGAAAAGGGAAGTGGCGCCACCTGACAAAATTTACAACTTTTTGTTACATAAACAGCCACTCCAGACTTCTGAATTGATTGACTAAGTGCAAAATGTATGCCACCACCTTAATGAGTGCTCTTCTAGTTGTGTATGTGTTTTGGTCTACTCACTTAAAAAAAACAAAAAAAACAAACATGAAAGCATCAAATATCATTATGATGTACTTATTTCCAAACTGCATATATGATGGTCTGGATTAAAACAATTATTTTGTCTCGATCCATCTCAGTAAAAAGAACTCATTAGTCTTCCAAATTATCCGGAGTGCCAAGAAGAAAATTTCTGTTATCTGTTCATCATCATGTTTTTCCCCTTCTCTCACTCTGATGAGCTCATTTGCATGTCATTATCCCGCCGTCTGTGAAGCAAAATGTGGATTTATTTACACTGCAACAGGGAAGACAGCATTAAAAGTAATCTGCCTCCCATGGTTGGGAATTTAATTTGAAATGCAAATTGTAGAAATAATTACAGCTTGGGAGAAATCTGAAGCCGCAACAATACAGCTCGCTCTGCAGAACGGGAATGATTTAGACGAAATAGAACGGGGCCATTGTTTTTATTTATCGGCAAAATCTCACACTTTCTTTCCTTTGTCAACGCCTCACAGATTAAATCTCGTTAACTGCTAATCAGCCTGCGTCAGTTAAAATAAACCTCTGGTCACTGTGACTCAGAGCAGATAGGAGTTAAAATTCCACAAAGCAACTCTGCTCCCAGACGTAACGACTTCCAGCCAAAACATCAGAATCCCAGTCACGTAAATCACTCACACACACACACACACACACACACACACAGACAGAACATCTTGTCTCGGAGTTGTTCATGCAGAAACGTTTCGGCCCAAATGCGATAAGACACCTTTAGAGAATCAGCAGTCAGTTTAATGGAAACACTTTTATCATGTTTGGATTTTTACACAAAGAGTGTGTAGAAATGTACTGAGAGGTGTTTACCGACTAATTCCAGTCTCTGCGTTTGCTAAAACTGCAGAGAACAACATTTTGTTGTGTGTGTCTGACCGGCGGTGTTTACACAGGCTGGTCAGACAGTCCAAAGCCCAGCGGTCAGGTTTTACTTTTTCAGGTGGAACCACAGACAGTCGCTGAGGTCTAACAGAGACGGTGACGTCAGAGCGTCGCCGCAGCCTCTCCTGCTTCCAACCCAGAGTCCTCTGTCCCGGCAAAGCTTGACATCATTGGCGTGTTTGGACCTCCTTCTACATGAGGTGTAAAAGCATCCTATAAAACCTAAAACAGCTTCAGCATTCGTTCATCTTAATGACTGGCAAACATCTTGTAAAGCACTTTGTACATTCAGTAAAGTCAATCTACTTTGAAATATTAGAATTTTTAAAGGTATCATATTGTTTGTAATCTACTGTTTACAGTTACATATTGATTGTGCTAAACGTCCTTAAAGTCCCACACTTCTATGTGGAAATTCAGCCCTGATACAACTCAGATTTATGTGACTTATGTCCCAGAAGCAGGCAGCGCCTTGGCTTAAGACCGGTCTACGCTGTGAGATTTCAGCAATCTTATAAAAGTCAGGCGCCACAACCAAACAATTGTTTATTTTATGATAAAAGCTTGAAATTTCTACCACAGTTCGTACATACCATGAGGTTTATTTTCAGATGTGGAGGCAAGTTGAATTTGACCTCTGAGGACCATGAGAGGTCAATGAAGGATCACACAGGGTTCAAAATTTAGAAATCCTCCAATCATATTGAAACATATACCATATTATTTGCCTGATCATAAAGGTTCCAAAAAGGTATAGTTTGGACTATCTGTGACTGAATGTTAAGGAGTTATGGGGTAAAAACAGCAAAAATGGTGACAAAGGTCAATTTCAGTTTGTACAGGGGTCAAAATGTGATTTCCTTGTGGCTGTACTGCCGAGTACTTGACAATACAAAGACAGTTGCGGATGATCAATCAATAATAAAAAAATTAAAAAATTTAAAAAAGCTGATTTAACACAGCCTGATTTTTTTTTTATAAATTTGAAGAGACACCCTCAAACAAATTGTCATTTTATCACCTAAAAGAAATTAATTATTTTTTAAAGGTGAGATGTAGTCAGACATTCTACATATTTATTCATCAATTTGAACTAGTTAACAGCTTCTCTTAATTTAAAAGAAAAATTTAGACACATGTAATGTGCCTAAAACATTTGCACAGTACTGTACACTCACTTTTTCTTTTTTTTTTAAGTGTGCAATATGACCCCTTTAAGGTTTCCAGAAAAGTTGATTTCATTGAATTGAATTTAAGATAAGCTCAACATTATCATCTGGTTTCATTAAAATTAGAGATCTTAACATGACTTCTTTGATCCTGATTAACGCTAATATTTCTTGCATCCTGTTGTCTTAAGAAAATCCACGGAGTAAATTATTATCAGTATGAAATATCTGCACCTTAAATGTAATGATCAGGGTATTGATCAGATGATCAGATTTGATGAAGAAAAGCTTCATCCAGGATGGTTAACTCTCCTGAAGACGTAAAACAGACACGCACTCTTTCATTTTAGGCGCCGTCTTCGCTTCTCTCTCTTTCTCTGCGTGTCTTTGTCACCCACCCACACACCCACAGAGAAGCTGAGATAATCCACTCAGATCGGCCCGTGTGATGACACAAGCCTGTGGGTGGTCCTAATGGTCAACAACCTCTCTGTGCACTCCGTGTGATGTGAATCAACAAACAGCCAGTCCCTCCATGTCATCCATCATTCTTCATTCCACCGTCAAACGTGCACACACGATCAATAATTATTGCTAACAACCAGCAGAGTCTCTTCACGTCGGTATGTTCGGCCTCTCAGTTACTATTTCCCTCTTTTTTTCCTGATATTACTTGACCTTCCTGTAACACTGAATATTTCCATCAGTTACCCCACAGGGCTCGCCGCCTTCTTTCCGTGCACGGTTCCTTCCGACTAAACACAGTTCTCTGAAACCCAGCACTGCCGAGCCTCTTTCTGAAGTGACAAACTGCACATGTGCAATGTCTCAGTCTGTGCGCGCTGATCCAAAGGCGCGATGATGAGGCAATGCATGTCTGCACACATTTTACAGGTTACATCACAATGCGCAGATTGGCCGAGAGCACAGGAAAAGCTCTGCTGCAATTTATTCTTATATTCTATATATATATTATATATTCTCTACCTGTTCAACACTTTCACCGCATACAGATAAACTTCTGATGGCCGAGTCCAGGAAGTCACTGACAGCCTGGATCTTAGTACTGACTCAGGACAATCGCAAGCCCAGACCCTTCGACTCCTCACTCAGCTTCTCAAGTGCTGCAATCAGGGCGTTGATTCTGCAAAGATCACAGCATCATCCGCGAAGTCAAGGCCTCAAATGGTGTCGGGATGACATTAAAATGCATAAGTAGACTTTTTGTTCATCTCTTTTACTGTTTAACCCTAGAACACTAACGTTTCGTGAGTATATCATGTGACCACCCATGGCGTGGGTAGAAATCTCCCAACATTAGTGTTCTAGGGATAAATCCAGAATTACTTGCATATTAAATATGCTTTTTTTTTTAAAAAGATTAAACCCTTTTTGAGCAAAAATGCACCTGTTTTTGTTAAAAAGGTGGAGCTGCAATAGTGAAGAGTATCAGGAAGAGACCCATGCATCCAATTTGCACAAATACAACAATAATAATAAAAACCTGGTTTATCCAGAATGACACAAGCTGTTTCCTAAAAGCATTTGGTCGCCACATGTCATGTTGTTGTTGTCATTTTGAGCTGATACAATCTAAAGTTGCCATGTTTAGCCCGTTGAGAAGCGTGACAAAGCACGAAACTGTTCATGGTGTTGTGCTGAACAATTGATTAGTTATTAGATAAACATCTGCTGCTTCCTCTTGTGGCATTACGCTGCATTATTGAACTTTTCAAAGGTTAGAATTTTAGCCCCATTTGGGTTTAAGACCTGGAAAAGACCCTGTGAGTAAACAAGCTGAGGAATCCAGTCATCAGCAGCAAGGCTGTGCCAGATTTTACATCTTAGTGACACTGGAGCAAGGGTTAGTTGCCTATTGATGCGTCTTCAGGAGTACTGATTGAAGCATCCCGAGGCCCCGAAAGATGGCGCGTGTTTTCTTTTAACTTGGAGAGATGCCCTTCAGGAAACTTTCTCCCTTTGCTGCACTGACTCCTCCTGTCAGTCCTGCATCGGCACTGAGAACATGTTGTGCTGTCAGCCCGTCTCTGGCACGACTCCGCAGGGACTCTCCGG
>OMMV01037751.1:0-11450 GCA_900302635.1 Chatrabus melanurus | reverse complement strand
AGTTTGCTCATGGTACCATGAATCTTTTCAACATGACTGCTAAGGAGGAACTGGACTTGTGAAGATCCAAAATTGTGCTCCAGAAGCCTTGGCATAATTCTTTAGATTTTTTTCCTGCTCTTAAATGCAAGAAAGCACTGGTTCTGTAGGTAGACCTTTGAACACAGCCAAAGGTTCCTCAATTAACTTCTAAATGCCAATAATAACGCAGAAGCTTTTAGTAGCAATTCCATCAATTTCTGGAATCTTTCATGCTGTTTGAAGAGGCATTCATCTTGGTGTATATAAACCAATTACTTCCTGAAAATTTGACATAGAGAATGTTGTTGTTTGTCTTTCGGCTGTGCCCAATTATTCAGGGTCACCACACCAGATCCAGTACAGAGCCACATTGGGATTTTGCACACGTTTTACACCGGACACCCTTTGTGCAGTCGGGAAAAAATAAGTTTGAAAGTTTTTAGCCAAAATGTATGTAAACTTATGTCTGCAACTATGTATAAATACCCTTTCAATTAAATTTTTTTAAAGACTGCTTTAACAACTATGAAAGGTATAACTGTTGTACATGTGGTACACAAGCGGACAGTAGTTTTATAACTAGAATAAGCAGTGGTACGCCACAGGTCAGCTAATCAGCTAACAGCTAATTAGAGAAGCTAACTTTTTCGTTACCGGATTATCTTTTCAGCTAACTTTGAACATCATTAGCTTCCACTAAATTTAGTTCTGCTAACTTTAAGTCGGCTAATATTTTATTGTATAGAGTACGGTGAAAAATGTTTGTGAACCTTAAAAACATACGTTTGTTTCTGTTGGCGCTTATACACTAACCCAATAAGCGAAACGGTGACATCGAGCAAAGGGAACAAGCGTCAGCTGGAGATGGAGGAGGAGCAGGAGGTCCAGCCAGAGGAAATGCATTAAGTACATTATTACATTTATTTTCCATGTTTTTACTTCTTAATATTTCTTATTCATTTAATATTTTCTGTACTGTGAATAAACTGCATGTTGAATGGAAACTACTGTTTAATTTCATTTGTTCATTCAATTAATTATGTACATTGATCATCGTCTGATCTTAGCATGCTAAACCTTTTTTGGAACCTCGATTTTATGCTACAACATATTAAAATTTCACCTCTTAAGGTCTGTTTTTTGGGGGGTTTTAGAGCAAAAAAAATAAATAAACCAAGCCAAAGCTAAATTAATATAATAATAGTTAGTGGTTATTAGTAGCGTCAGCTAAATGTTTTAGCGGTTTATCTGTTTAGCATTATCACAGTTAATTTTTCAGGTCGCAGATTAGCGGTTATAAAAGTTAACATTTAGGTTAGCTCTGCCCACCACAGGCAATAACTGATGTTTTATTGATTTTAGATTAGCGGTTTATCACAAACGGAATTAGCTCTGGATGGGATTGGAGAGAAACAGTAAAATATTCCTATTCAATCTCCCAAATTTAGATTTCAAATTTGAAATCTATACAGTGGTTTATTTTCAGCACACCAGTGCCCATGCTGCCTTTCATTCAAATATCAATAAGCATACGTTCTGGTCTTTGGTGGCCTTTCTGGAAGGCGGTCTCCTGTCGGGTGTTGTGCAGGCCCCCACAGCTGATCATATTATTTCAGCAGGTGCGCTGTGCTCCACTTCAGTGCACACTCCACTATGGGCCGCACAAGGGATGACTGGCACAGTACAAAAAGCGAAAGGAAATCCTCTACGCGACAGAATGATGGATGACAGGATTACGCTGCACATCCTTGAGGAGCCTCAGATGCGAAGAGAAGTAGAGAGATTTCGAACTTTCCAAAACTGGCCGACAGATGCGCCTGTTACCTCAGGAGATCTGGCTAAGGCCGGCTTCTTCTTTCTCGGCCCTGGGGATGAAGTTAAGTGTTTCTGCTGTGGAGGGATTTTAAGATTTTGGGTGCGTGGGGATGACCCAGCTGCTGAGCATAAGCGGCATTTCCCCGCTTGTGATTTCATCCTCGGTCGAGCAGTGGGGAATGTCTCCCTCCCCGATGGGACCTCGGACTCCGTGGATGGCCAGCTGTTGAGCCAACTTCAGAGAATGACTATGGATGACCAGGGGATGGCTGTACAAGCGGTTTTTCCTGAGATGGAAGCTGAGGATTCCCGGCTAACTACTTTCCACAACTGGCCCACCGAGGCCTCAATCCAGCCAGATGTTCTCGCGAGAGCCGGATTTTTCTACACAGGTGACCAATTTAATTTATGTTCTTTGGTGGAATTGTAATTTATGTAATTGCATTATTATTATCAGCCTTGCTATAGCAAGGTTGGAGTGTCCATACTATCAGCAGAACATTCGGCACTGAACAAGTCACTGCGAGAGAACCCTCTTTGTGAGAGAGGTCCTGGTACAATTGTCCTGCTGAGTCATGAGGTTATGCACAGAATGACCTGGACAAAGCCGGGGCTGTTAACGAAGTAGGGTTTCTCAACCTCATGCAAAAAACAAAAAACAAATACAGGATGTGGATTGTGATCACCTGTCGTACACAAAAAAGAGAAGCAAATATAGCAGTCCTATTATAAATAATAGCTAATCATCAGACAAGCTAATCATGTTCAAGCTTGTCAGAGACAGGTTGCTATAAACAGCGGCGGCTCCAGAAGTTTTTTTCCTTGTAGGTGGGGCGAGGAGGGGTCATAAATATTTATTTATTAGGCAACAGAATTTGTATTAAATGTGCAAATGTTCATTTAATGTAAATGTCAAGTGCCTTCTACCTACCCATTGTTAATTTACATGGACAATACACAACAGATAGAACTAAAAGTAGCAAATGCTTAAAAATAATAACTATGACACATCTGACTGGACACAAAGCAAATTTGGAAAAACGGGAAAACCTACAGGCAGAACAATAGAAAACTACACATCTAACAACAAATAACACAGTCAAGATAGAAGCTGCTGTCCTTTAGCTGGCACTAGTTTCCTTCGTTCTTTCTGAATGTTGGACTGATGTTCTGTTCTGGTTCCTGGATGGAACTAATGTCAAGGAAACAATGCATTTTTAGTCATGCTAGCATACCCAAGCAAACAGAATAATAATAAATATTGATAAGCAGTTACATTTTGTGTTGTGTAAGTTGCATGAACTTGCTCAGTTGATCGCTGTGCATAAACAATATCTCATGGGTGTTATGGAAACCGAGGACACTGTAAGACCAGATTAGCTAAAGAGGGTGGTAGTGGTGAGAAACTGTGGCTGAAAACAGGAGTTTGAATTGTAAAAATCAATTGACTGGTGGATTTATGGCGGTGTTACTGGAATACCTGGGGGAAGGGGGCTACAGCCCCATCAAGTCCCACCCTAGAGCCGCCTATGGAATCTGTACTTTGTGCATCACATTTATTTGTTGAGTTCTGTGGCTATATTTTACCATCTCATTATACTCTTCTCACAATAACTTTCTGCCAGGTCATGGCGACAATGTCAAATGCTTCTACTGTGATGGAGGGCTGAGGAACTGGGAACCAGGCGATGATCCTTGGCAGGAACATGCCAAGTGGTTTCCACGGTAATGGATGTGAGGACTGTTAAGATGCAGATATCAATATGTGACAGCAGATGATTGCAGCATTTGTTTGCATTGAGAAATTACAGATGTGTTTCACATTTTATGTCGTGTCTTAATGTTTAACAAAATATAAAACAGCGCCTTTGTGTTTCTCAGTTGTGAATTTTTGATCCAGTCCAGAGGGCAGGAGTATATAAGCAACATACAGGATGCTCATTTCCACCTGGGTAATACTGTGGTGAGAATATTTATTCTTCCATGTATAGTAGTATCATTATGATCCTTTGTCTGCATATAAATAATTTGTGCTGTAAGTGAATTCAGACAACCTTAATTTTTGCAGGTTGGATCCCAGACCTCCGCAGCAAGAGAGATCAGCTCCAGAAATGGTAAGTCATACAAGTGCTAAACCCAAAGTAACATCATCCATAGCTTTTCTGAAGAGTGGTTTTGAAGCTCAAATGGTGCCGCTCCAAAAGTCACCGTCTTGGCAGTGCTGCACACGGCCTACTCCCAGCCAACCCATAAATGGGTAAAGAGGTGGAGCGTGGGCAAGACCGGTGTGAATGAATGAAGCCCAAACATGCCCCCATCTCACTGTTACCAAACAAGCAAAGCTAAGGCTAAGAGGTTAACTTTGGTTCGGGTGTTTGATTGATGCGTATTTTTGTGGACTAGGCGATGGTTTTCATAACGGGTGGCATGGGTGCATATATTAAAATATATGACAGGCATATTGCCTTCGTAACCATTGCACCATCTGTGGACCTAATGTCACCAAGCTACCTGCTAATTAGTGCTAATTTGGTGCTAACAGTGCTAACATATAAATTAAATAATACTAAAATTTCACTCAACAGAAATACTGGAGCACTGACTTCTTTGATGAGCCGTTAATAATTAATCTCAAAGCTAGCCATATTATCTGTTATTTGTAATAAAATGCTCAGAAAGGTCAAACTGTGGACTCGAGCAGCTAGCAGCCACTGCTAGCGAGGCCCTTACTCCACCACACAGGTGTCACTCAAAGCGACCACACCCCTAATTATTCATAACTTTATGACTTAAAATAGCTTAAACTGATGTTGTTGTTTTTTTAAATGTACCCCCTTACAGTTGTCATGAACAGGGATACTACCTGTAGAGACCAAAATCGTTTTTTGTGCCAGGCTGTAAGCATGTTTATTTCTGCTAGAAAATTAGGGATTTTAACATGTGGTCCTGTAGAGAGAGACTCGTTTTTAGAGTCAGCCTCAAATGGCCATTCAAGGAACTGCAAGATTTTTCACTTACGCGTTGGCTTTATTTTTCAGCACTGGAGATTTCCGCTTGTTCTAAACCAAGCATGAATATGTAACACAATGGCAATCTCATGGTTTGATGTATTTAAAAAAAACAGTGTATCATACAGTGCAAATTATCACAGTGTCAACATCCGCTCAGGCTTTTTCACTGAAAAACAGAAAGTTGGCGTAAACATTGTACTGTGTGGGATTTAGCACTTTGGCTGACACATGAAAAACTTGCCTTGCACAAGCGCCACTTTAAATTTCAAATTAGTCATTAAGCAGACCCTTTTCATTATCATGAGGACCCATTATGGGTTTTTTTTCCGCCTGCTTGCTGAATGGATGTTCAATTACCTGAGCTAATGTTTGCCCTAGGACTGCAGTAATTAGACTGAGCCGTGGAAACCATTTGACTGTTGCTTGCTGTTGCACGGTACTCATAATAAGGCAATTAAGACGTACAATAAAGAAATCACAAATACAATCCATGTCACAGGTCTGTGGTCTGATGTGCGAAAGATGAACAGCATATTTTCCCTTGTTAAGAACATCATAGAGTGTTTCTGTTGTCTTCCTCTCCACTCTCAGATATTGTCGGAGCTCTGGGGGCTTCATCGGCCATACTTTCTCCCGTGGTGCAGACGGTGATCCAGATGGGCTTTGAGGGCAGTCTGGTGGAGAGTCTGGTTCAGACCAAGTACCTTTTAACGGGCCAGCACTACACATCTGTATCTGACCTGGTCACCGATGTACTGCAGGCGGAGGAAGAGGACAGACGAACAGGGTCACAGAGCAGAGGTAACAGCCTAATAAAGTCCCGATTTGCATCCTCACATATTAAAAAGTATCATATTTTCTGGACTATATGGTGTACTTTTTTACTTGTTTGGTTGGCCTTGTAACTTATATTTTGAAGTGACTTATATGTCAAAAATATACTGCATTATCATCTACAGCAAGATGGCACCGCCTACATGCGTGCCAACCAAAAGCTGCTCTGTACACTGATCTCTGATCTGAATGTGGTACTGTCTGATCCACACTCCAGAGCAGAAGGTGGTGGTAATGCACCATTAAGGTGGATGCCAACTGCAATAAAACAAGAAGAAGAAGAAGGAGGAGGAGAAGATCTGAATGAAGAGCATGTGCTGGGTCTTAGAGAACAAGCAAAATTAATAAATCGTGCTCTCAAACTGAAAGATCACACTCTTGAATAAAGAGGGAATAACCTTCATACTACTGAGCAGTTGACTTGTTTGCACTTTGTGGGATAGCTGGAATGGCAATGAGGAGAACAGCTAGGCTATGTTAAAGTAAGTCCTTTCGGCTTCTCCCAATTTCAACTTGGGGTCACCACAGCAGATGTGACATGGATCAGCATGTTGATTTGGCACAAATTTTACACCGGATACCCTTCCACATTACATGGAGAATGGGCAGGGGTGGCCTTGAACCGGGAACCTTATGCACTGAAAGCAGTTGCTTTAACCACTTGGCCACCACACTGACGCCTAGGCTATGGTAAGGCTAACTATAATGTTTTAAAAATGTATAGTCATTTAAAAAGTTTATTTATATTTCGTCAGGTAAACATGCACACATTTAGCTCCGCATTGACATTTTCGTCTGTTCAGTGGCGACAAGAAGCAGTTTACTCTTGAGTTCTTTGTGCCACTTACAGTAACATTATTCAGCCCATTAGCTTCTGCTTGCTAATGTGGTGTTTGCATTATAAATAAATAATGTGCTGATTAAATTCATTTTGCTTATTATTGCATGAAGCAATAGCACCACGTTTAAAAAATAAATGCATCTTATAGACCAATGTGACTTATATATGTTTTTTCCTCTTCATGACGCATTTTTGGACAGATGCAACTAATACTCCGGTGTGACATATAGTCCGGAAAATACATTTGTTTTTGTTTTGTTTTGTTCTTTTGCCATAATTAGATATCCAGTAAAGCTTTAACACGAGCAATAAAAACTAATAAAATGTCAGAATTAAAGCGGTCATATTATACACTTTTTAGGTTTGTTGCTAAAGGCAGAGCAGGTCTAGGAATTGCTTCACTCCGTGTATGTGTCTGACTTTGCGTATCAAGGCGAAATGTGATACACAAGGTCACCTCACAAAGACATCTGACATGTACGACATTGGCCATGTTTTGATTCTAATTGTGGCCACCAGCGCCCGAGTCTCAGAAACCTTGTGTACGCAATATCTTGACAAAGACATTATCAATCTGAAACTTGGTATATCTCACTAAATCAGATAAGATCACCTCACTAAAACTTCACACATTCAACATTAGGTGCATTTTATTTCTAATTTTGGCCACCAGGGGGCAGAGTCTCTGAAATATAGTGTATATAAGATCTCCACAAGGTCTTCATGGATCATGATTAAACCTGCCACCCTAAATTCTACCTTGCTATGGCCATGCACAAGTTTGAGGTTGGACTCTGCAATGCAGGTTATGTTATATATTGCCCTTGTTAATATAAGTTAAGCTACTGTAACACGTCACCAGGTTTCTTATAAACAGATATTAAATTTTGCACCCAAAATGATTCCATTGACACTGAGGTGATACACCCTAACCCCCTATTCACCCTAACACCCTACCGCTTCACTTCAGGGAGTTGTGGTGGATGACAACTAATCTCATATTATGGTTGGTGCACAGAAACCTTTCCTTGCCAGAAAACCTCTCAGTTCTGAGTTCATACATAGCAATGCACCATTTCCCGTTGCACCTGCCTCTTGAAGGCAATGACAGGCGAAAATCTGATTGGTTTATTTCATGTTAATCCCCAAACACACTGATGACTAATTGACTCAGTACAATCCTTTTTGTGCACTGCGCCCTTCTTTGTACTCCGATCATGCACTGTGTAAACATCCAAGTGGAGTTTGACATGCCCCAAATGCACTTTCGCTATGTGCTTTAATCCTGCAGATTGTAAAAATTATGGCCAAACCCTCTGTGACGGCACACATAGGTTTTCTGAAGAGTAAGTTTGAAGCTTAAGTGTGGTGGCTCTAATGTCGCCATCTAGTGCCTGACTCCACCTGATTCCAGGACAAACCCATAAATGGGTAAAGAGGTGGAGTGTGGGCAAAACCGGCATGATCTGGGTGGGATTAATGATGTCCAAACATGCCCACCTATCGCAAAGTTACCATGTTAGCTAAGGCTAACAAACTTGCTACCCTGGGTTCAGATTGATTAATGCATATTTTTGTGGACTGGGTGGTGGCACTAAAAACAGGTGACTTGGATGCAGGTATTAAAACCTATTAGTGGCATATATCCTCAATAACTATGTCACTGTCAGCTAACATTACCTAGCTATTGATACCTGGTAATTAGTGTACAAATTAAGTAATACCGAGATTTCACTCACCGAAAATATTGCTGCATAGACTTCTTAGATGGTCCTTTAGTATAATTAACTGCACAGCAAGCCATATTATCTCATATTTGTATTAAAATGCTCAGAAAGGAACTGGTGGCCTGGACAGTAGCTGTCATTAAAATGCATAACGTTATGACTTAAAACAGCTTAAATGATGTATATAAAAATTCAGTACAGTTGTCATGAATGGGGGAATTAGCTATACAGACCAAAACCATTTTTGTACCATGTTAACATGGAGTTCTATGGGGATTGACTGACTTTTGGAGACAGCCTCAAGTGGCCATTCGAGGAAATGCAGGTTTTGGCACTTCTACATTGGCTTCATTTTTCAGCACCAGAGGTTTCTGCTCGTTTAGACTGTTTGCTAGATCATTAAGACAGGGCCCAATGTGTTTTTGGCCTAAGAGTTTCTGCATGCACAGTCCAAATTGTGGAACTTTATGAATGTTTATTATAAAACCCCAATTCTATGCAACAAAAATGTTTATAATACATGCATTATCACAATATAACCAATTTAATAATGCTTTATTTTCATATTTCATCCTGCAGAAGTAGAAACGAGGCAGAGCTCCAGTGCTGGAGGTGTGACGACACAAACCCCCTCCAGAGAGAAAGGTCAGAAGTCAACCAGGAGCCTGCACATGCTGTGTTTGTGTTTCTACTGATTTGCATGTGTTTTTTGTCCTTCAGCGAAGGACCGCAATCCAGAGGAGCTGCTGAGACAGCTGCAGGAGGAGAGGACCTGTAAGGTGTGCATGGACAAGCTGGTGTCCATCGTCTTCATTCCCTGCGGTCACCTGGTGGTGTGTGGGGATTGTGCCGCCAGTCTGCGACACTGCCCCATCTGCAGAGCTGTGATCAGAGGCAGCGTCCGCGCCTTCATGTCTTAATGCTGAAGAAGCCAACACAGCCAAGATCATTACAACTACCGCTGGTTGCTTGTTTCAAATTCATACCTCATTTTCTGTAATAAACACTTCAGGGTGTTCCATTTGTGCATTGATGGTTTTACGATCAGAATTGGCTGTTGCAGCTTTTTCTGCACAAAATGTCTGTAGAGTAACTTAGAAGTGCATGAAAAGAACACATTCTTTTATTAACAAACAACTATTTACATGAGCACAAAGCACAGTTATGGATAAATAGGATTACACAGTCAGGTCACATGAGTTTGGGGCTACATTGGACACAAAATAGATGATACAAAAATGATCTTTTCAGTTTTCTATACAAAGAAAAAGAAATATCTACAAAGAGGTGGAATATCTCAGTTTACACGAGCACATACACAACCCAAACAGGTCACACCAATTCCAGTCTCCAGGGTTCAGGAAGAATCGGTATTGCACTTAGAGGAAGACTAGTTTTTACACAACTATAATAGTAGTATTTGCTACTACTAATACTGATTATGTTACAATATGAGGTGCTTTGTGTTTTTATGCTCCACACAACAGTTAGCTTACCAGAAATGTGTAAACTTGAAATAATAAAGACAATTATGACATATTTTATTGCATATTAACAATACAGAAATGATCAGTCATATCAAAATAGGTCATCACTGAGATTCCGCATTGTTTTGGGGTTTAAAAGGATTTTCAGAATTGTCATTTGTGGACTGGCAGTGAAGTGTGTTTAATATCATATGGTTATCAAAAGATTTATGTTCTGAGAACAGAGAGAACAAAGAGGCATTTGTTTGCAAAGCTTGATTATAAAAACCCAAGCAGACGGTTCCAAATGTAGCACCATACTGCAATCACACAACATTCTATGTCCACATTACTGGCTGAAGTGACACGAATATGGATATTCACATTTATGTTTGTGAGTTGTATCTGTTGCATTTCCAGATATCAGATATAAAACCACATGTAATGCTGGTGAAAAGTTTTAGGTAATCTAGACTTTTTTATAACAATGTAGAGGTTTATGATATTTTTCATCAAGTCTATAGAAAATCTCATTTGAAATGTCTAGCCATTCTTATTCCAACAAAACAGACATTATTTTTTATTTATTATTACCGAGTTATTACACTACATTAAAAAACTGGGAAAAAGAAGAACATAAAGAAAAATTGATTTCTTTGTCGATTTACTGACCAGTGAATGATCTCTCAATAATTATTATTATGACTACTGTAAAATAAGATGAAACACAATACGATTTAGTTATAAATGGCAGGAGACCATTTTCTAAAGGTGAAAAGCAGTCACATCTTTTGCATATTTATATTTATTTACATGTTAGATATTTAACAGCTTATCATTATTTTCTGAAACACACTTCAGCTGGTAATGTGGACACAGCCATAATTAAAAACTTTGGAGATGAAACAAGCACATTTTAAAAAATGAACAGGCTTAGTGTAACACTTAAAACACAATTAGTGTGTACATCAACATAATATTTTTAAGATTTTGCTGCTAATTGCAACCAAAATAAGCTAATGGAAGGGCTGCAAACCTGGAAGCTGAAGCTGCTTTACAACTTGTACATGGAGACTTGGAGCACCAGAGGGCAGTGAAGAATCACACAAACAGTTACTGGGAACCTAGTTCTTGTCATCAACTGTGATCACCACAAGTGACGCCAGTTAGGATCAGAGATATGATCCTTGCGTGCACTTTTGTGTTAACTTATGGTAGTTGGACTGAGAGAAACATGATTAATAGAATACTTAAGTTAATATAACCTGCTTGCATGATGTTCAGCCGGCAGAACATAAAAGTCACTTGATATGCCATGAAGACGGTTACAATCAAAACCCTGTAAAAACATGCGATCGCAGCTGACACTGAGATGATGCTCCGGTTTACTCGGGTACATCCACGCGCTTGCGACCGTGCAGTCGATCAAAGCCATTTATCATTTGTATTGTTTCCTCGAGTTAAAAATAAACTGCATAACCTTTGCTTGATCCCCATCAGCAGCCGGATCTCTCAGTAGTTACAGGATTTAAGAACAAAGACGGCTTTCAGCGTGCAGTCAAACACAAAAACATGAAAACGGCAGAAACACTGACTCGGTCACAACGCCAGGAATTAAAGTCGACTCATATGCCATTCCTTGCATTTAAACTGCTTGCACATTAACGCTCCATTGCATTCTTGAGAGTTCAAATTTGCCTTTGATTAACCCCCTCCCACCCCCTCCCACCCCGGC
>OMMV01037650.1:14072-25346 GCA_900302635.1 Chatrabus melanurus | reverse complement strand
TAAAATATATTTTATAAAAAAAAAAAAAAAAAAAAATCAAGCCAATTGATCGGTACCTAGTACATTTACGTCGATTCAGGGGTGTCTATTGATGTAGTCATATCTATTACTCTAAAATCGATTTCCGATTTGTATCGGTTAATTGTTACCCCTCTAGAACATGTGATTACAAGCAGTTCTCCAAATTCTTATTTTAAACAAGCCGACAAAGAACATTTAATTATATCAAAATTTACAATTACCGGATTTACCAATAGTTCGTCAAGTTTGGGTGTCCAAATGTCTGTGTAAACATGGAATCACCGAAAAAAAGGAATAACAATTCAAACGTAGCTCTTGCCATTTCCTCAGCCATTGCTGAGTAGACATCATAAAGATCCCAGAATCCATTGCGCGCATGAAGCTTTGCTTCAATTCCTGTGTCAAAACGAGGCCTGCTACGGGCCGTTGAGCCCAAAGTGCGCACTTAAAAGAACGATTTCGGAGGCACCCTGTGTTCAATAAAACATCTTTTTGAGCGTACAGTGCGCTTAAACGGTCGAATACGGTTCTATCAACTTGTTGGCCCCTACATTTAACTCTGAAACACCTTAAAATGTTTAGGCGCCTGCGATAGCTCGTGAGGATGAACTGTCCGTTGCACTTACCCGGTCTGAGATGAGATCAACCACTTGATCTTTAGCTGGTGATGCTGCTTGTTTTTTGCTGCTCGGAGCTGTTGACCTTGGTTTTGACCTCTGTGGGAAATATGTGCATTACAACAAAGCATCCATTTGCATCATGCATTGCAATTTTTTTTTTTAGGTGTCTCTCGCTTATAGAACGATCTGATACGTATCTAGATACACGGGCTACGATACGATTCAGGGACGATACTTTTTATGATGGAATGATTTGATGCAATCCACTACAATTCTTTGTTTAATGTAGATATTCATTTTCCACAATAAATTACAATAAGCCAAAAGCGGCATTGCTTAACTATCAAATACATATTTTGTGAAAAACCAGGGACCTTCTTCGGGTTTTTACTACTGTGCTGCAGCACATTAGCGCTGCCTCTACATGCATTTGGCAGCACCACAGACAGCAGCAAAAAGCGCAGTCTAGAAGCCCAGGAGAAAGTTCCTGTGACCTTTGAATTTTTACAAGAGGTTGAAAATGCGACTTATTAGAACATTATAATCGAGCCACTGACCGGTTCAGGATTCTGTGGTCTGTGTGTCGATATAGTCATATATTTTTCTTCAAAATTGATTTCCAATTCCTATCGGTTAATTGTTACTCCCCTAGAATCTACGCACAAAATTATGCGCATTTGTGATCCTTTTCATTGTTTTCTTAAATATGAGTACAAACTTTACGCTTTGAACATGAATTTAAAATTATCCTGGTAACCTTCATGACAAAACCCACTCTGATCACAAGTACCGGTAGTTATGAAATTTTTATTTTAAGCAAGCTGGCTTAAAAAAAAAATTAAATTAAAAATTAAAAAAAAAAAAATCAAAATTTACAATTACTATGAACTTGTTGGCCCCTCGATTTAACTCGGACAATTTCAAATATTTAGGCACCTATGATAGCTCATTGCACTTACCTTGTCTGTAGTTACATCAATCACTGCATCTTTAACCAGTGATGCTGCCCGTTTTTTGCTGCTCTTAGCTGTTGATTTTTGTTTTTGACTCTGTGGGATACATGTGCATTACAACAAAACACCCGAATGCATCATACTTTGTATTTTTTTTTGTTAGACATTTTCTTATATTAATGAAATAGGGTAAACAGTCTATTTTCATTCTTTACTCAAACATAAATCACTTACAGAATAGACAAAGAGGCAAAAGTAAATCTTAAAAAAGTGCGTTAAAATGCGTTTGTACAAATCCACAAACCTTGATTAATCTGGAATCACAACGTTTATCGCCCCTCTTTAAGGAAGCCGGAATTTTAGAGATTGATGGCACAACATTTTCACGCAGGCGGGTGTTTTGGCCAGTGCGGTCAAAGTCCTCTTCCCGAAAGTGAGCACTGCAAACGAGGTCCCAAGGTTTGGGCCTCCAGCCCTCAGGGCGTCTCATCATGTACGACCACTGCATCCTTCTTTCAGGATTTTTTGGAAAACTAAATAAAGGGGGGAAAAAAAATATGTTGGAAATAGAGCGGCGTTTTGAAAAAGAATTTACTTTTAGTTCCATGCCGCACACAGATCAATAACAAAGCACTTAATAATTCATAGCTGAATTAAATACAAACCGATGGAATGACAGTCCATTTCCCTTGACCATCATATTTTTGCAGAAGGTGTGTGCACATTCGCTTGGCATGACTGAACGTAACTGACCACAGCTGAAGAAATCACCGGATCTGTAAATAAAAGCTCCATCGATCAGTCGTTATCTGGTAATAATATTGCCTTTTCAGTCATAGCAAAATGTTAACCCCCCCCCCCAAAAAAAAAACAACCAAAAATTGCAGCCACACTGCAAATAGCCACAACACAACAGAAGTACTAACAACACAAAAAGAGGTTTCTGCCTGAAGAACTTTAACTGTCAGACCGCTCAGTGCATGGCAGCGTTCCGCTCTCTATCGCCAGCTGGTCGGTAGAGCTGAGTTAAGTTTATTTACTTTGTTGGTGGTTTTACTGTTCAGCAAGTCCCACCCTCCGGTTCTGATAAATGAAGCTTAGGCGGGAGTGGAAAATCTTGTACTTCCTTTAATGGCCGCCTGAGGATGGCTCCAAAAGCAAGAGCAAGTCACTCCCCATAGACCCCCCCCCAATGTTAAAATGTCCAACTTTGGAATATGTTTACAAGCCTGGTACAAAAACGGTTTTCGTCTTTGGGCATTTTCACAGGAAAGGTTGCAAAATTGTCCTTTGCTGAACAAGCATATGCAGTGAAAGTGAGGGCACCTTTAACTTTTGACCCCTGTACAAACTGAAATTGACCTTTGTCACCATTTTTGCTGTTTTTGCCTCATAACTCCATAACATTCAGTCACAGATAGTCCAAATTATACCTTTTTAGAATCCTTATCATCAGGCAAATTATATGGTATACATTTCATTTTGATTGGAGGATTTGACATTTGGCCGGACACCATCTTGAAAAAAAATGGCGGCCATATTGGAATTTTTGATGGCCAGCACTTTTTTCTGAAAAAGTGACTTACAGAGAATATTCATACCAAATTTCATGCTTGTATCACCAAATGAACGATTCGGGCCATAAATCACATTAAGCCGCTCTACTATTTCTGAACATTTGTTTAACAACACAATTGGGATTTTTTTGCAACCTTTTCCATGAAAATGCCCCTCGATAACTAGTTTCCCCATTCATGACAACTGTACAGGGGTGAAATTATATATATATATATATATACACACACACACACACAAATCATAAGTTTAAGCTATTATAAGCCATAATGTTGTGACCAATTAGGGGCGTGGTCACTTTGAGTGACAGCTGTGTCAGAGTCAGTTCTCCGCTAGCAGTGGCTACTAGCCATTTGTTGTTTCTGAGCATTTTATTACAAATATCTGAGGTAATATGGGTTCCTGTACTAATCAAAGTACAGCCCTGGTATTTCTGCTGATTGAAATTTTAGTATTATTTATGCGTTTGCACGGTTAGCACCAGGTTAGTACCAATTAACAGGTAGCTTGGTGACATTAGGCCCACTGATGGTGCGACGGTTAATAAGGCAATATGCCAGCTACACGTTTTAATACCTGCACCCAAGCCGTCCATTATAAAAACCACCACCCAGTCCACAAAAATATGCACAAACACAAGATCCAAAGTTAACCTGTTAGCCGTAGCTTTTTTTGTTTGTAAAATTTGAGTTGGGGGCGTGTTCGGGCTTCATTTACCCCACCCAGGTCACGCTGTTCTTGCCCACGCTCCACTTCTTTGCGCATTTATGGGTTGATTAGGTGATAATCACTGCCAAGATGGCGACCTCCAGAGCCGCCCCATTTGAGCTTCAAAAACCGCTCTTCAGAAAACCTATGGGCGACGTCACGGAGGTTTTATCTAGTATATACACAGTGTATACACTGCTGTGAAGTCAGCTATATTTTCACATTTTATTGTTTTAGCTGCAATGCATTAAAGAGTAAAAGTCCTCCAGCAGAAACCTCTTTTTGTGTTGGTAGTACTTCTGTTGTGTTGTGACTATTTGCAACACATCTGTGTTTTTGCATGCATTATGTGAAGTTGCAGCACACAGGTTATCAGATTAAATTGTTACATATGCTGTAGCTTATATTTGTGCTGTGTTTGCGAGATGATTTTTGATGCAACTACCTAGTATTTGTCAGCGTTTTCTGCATTTGCTATATCTTCCTTCAGACATTTTTGTGGCCTCTCATGGTCACTGTATGAATTGGTTTAAATGAGCTGAAATGCTGCCTTAATATTAATACTGGTTCAGTATTTGTAATGAATTTGCTATATATGATTTATTCCATTTTATTTTATTATTTTTAACCACTTGCATTCGTATGTTATCCTTGGTGATTTTTTAATACTGTATGGATTGTGCCTAAATAAATTAATTCGGTTTACGCCGAGTTGTTATTGCCTCTGATTGGCTGATCGTCGTCACGTGCCGTCAGATTCGTTAACCCAAACGTTTGTTGGAACTCCTCCATACGTCTCCCGTACTTGTAGCCACTTCGATCATTAATTACCCGGTTAGCTTCTGCTTGCTGCGGCGTTCCACATAATTAAGATGCCGATTAAATTCATTTTGGTCCCGAGTGAAAAGATGACCCTCAAAACACCCACCCAAAAGTACAAGAGAGTGACACATACTGTGACGTCATAGCACGGACTGTTTGCTTATGGAGTGACTCATCTTGCGTGGCTGTATCATCTTTGGCCACTACGTCGGTCGTTGCCCCCCAGTACATTGTTGGAAATCACGGACACGACTAAATCAGTCCTACACGACAACGACGTGGCTACAACATTATTTGATAAAATAATAATGTGTCGTCGGTGCTAGCCAACTACCGAATGCTTCAGAATTATAACCATAGCAACGTCACAGCCTAACAGGCAACTGAAAGTTTGAAGCGAACGGCGATAAATATTCCGTTTCAATGCACAAGAACACAGTTACCGAAATCACTTACCTAATGTGGAGTTAATCAAAGAGAAGGCGACTGGATTCCTTTCCCAATAATTGATATTCACGCAAAAACGCACCGAAAAATTGACAAATCTTATACAAGATGGCGGAGGAAAATATCGCGGAAACGTGCCCGATGTCCGCGCGAGTACTCTGTTTCTTCTTCTTCTTCCTCTCTCGGGCTTATTGGCGGTTGGCAAACCTATTGGCACATTACCGCCACCTACTTGACCGGAATACGAGACAGCAGGCTGACAAAACAACAACACAACAGAGAGGAGACATAAAGAAACAAAAAAATAAATAAATACAAAGATAAAGAGAACACACCCACCTCGCACAGTCCCAACCACAACCCTGCAAAACCCAGATATTTTTTTCTGCTGATTTCACAATCTAAATCTCCTCCCTCCTTCTTGTAGTCTGTGATCAACAATTAATGACGTCCCATAAACAAAATAAAGTGTGATTTATTTACCAACAATGTAACAGCACTACAAGGCTGACAGGACAGCAGGCACAGCGGTCACCGAGGGCAGAGACGCTTGAGCCGGCGCACCCTACACAGTCTGTTCTTTAATTTACTGGTAGACATATATATGCAATTTATATTATGGAGCAAAAATAATAATAAAAAAAACAAGCAACAGTGACCTTAGTGGCCATTAGGACGCTGCGATTAGCAGGCTTCATAAACTGCACATAAACAAAAGGTCCACTTTACATGTGCCCGACTGAACAAGCCCCGACATGTCCCACTTTGCTATTTAAATAATATATGTAAGAGAACACTGGCAAATAGTGTTAAAAGATGGTAACATGGACCAAAATAGGAGATTCATCTGTCCTCACCTGTCCTGATCAGAATCCAAAGAGACGGGTCATTATTCCGAAGGTCCATTGGTCCGAAAATTTGACCTAAGTCAATTCAACAGATTTTAGTGCAGTAGGCCCATAGAATGATACAAAAGGGTTAGGATTAGGGTTATAACCATTTTTAACAATTTTCGGGCCAATGGGCCTTCGGGGAATATTGACTAGTCACCAGAATCCAAAGTGTTAAGGCTCAATATGCAGTAGCTTTTACTGAGTTACTTTTGGTCCTCACCCGTATCTTCAGAACCTTTAATTCCATAGCTGTATATGCAGTAGTTGTTTTTTTTTTTAATGGAATAATTATTTCACTGAATGTTGGGAGATATATGATGCTTTTTGGATCAACTATTTAGCCATACCCTACTTATATACCAAGTCATTCCAACTGCGTCGGCGTAAAACGGCAGCGACAACTACAAACTGACTGTCGCTTACCGTCACAAGATGGCAGCCAGAAGTACGGCTGAAACCAAAGCTATTCTGTTATCCTTTAGTTTACATGACTTCAGTGATCTCATTGGTCAAACGGGAATTAAATAAAATCTCGTATTACCCGTGTAAAACTACTAAATATCCATCACCTAAATACACAGGGAATATAGCTCACATTTCGGGTTTTGAGCTCATGTTCACGAAAGGATAAATTCGTTACCCCATGCTTGTTCTCACGAAATACGGGCAAATGTCTACAGTCTGGTGTCAACATGCATGGGGTAACTAATAGTATGTTTGGTTGAAACGGGCCCAGTCTAGTGTTCCACATATGTCTATGGTCAAGAACTTCATAGGTTAACAAAGGGTTGAACTTCCACAAGGAGGCGACAAACAATGTTATCAACAGAGGCTGTATTGTCATTATCATTATTATTAATAAAAAATATATCATTAACAAATCCAGCAACCAAACATGGAACTAAAGCACATGTTGAGTTTTCTTGTTAAAAATTTAGGTTCAAAGAAAACTAAGTTTTATTTACCATCTGAATATTATATATTACATTTAAATATGCAATAATTATTTAGGAACTGTAGCCATTTAAATACATAGTTCCTCAATTTTCAGATCCCATAAGTATTTGGACAAACTAACTACAAGGATTATTTTGAATACAAATCATCACTTTTGCAGCCAGTTTTCTTCAGACAAGTCAGGGGTTGGAAACTTGAGCATTTCTGAGTCGCTGAATGTCTTGGACTTCATTTATATAAAACATTAAAAAAATACACACATTGTGGTGCTGTAAGGTAAATCTGTCTGGAGTAGGCAGTTTTCAAAAACACTGTGACCACGCAAGAAGGCGAATGAGGGAAGCCACCAAGACGATTTGGAGTTACAGGCTTCTGTGGCTGTGATTGGAGAAACTGTGCATCATTCAACTTTTGTCTGTTGCGCCACCACTCACAGCTTCATGTTGGAGTGGAACACCAAGGTATTTTCGTACAAGAAAACGGATCAAATCTAGGTTCGGGTCTCCCATGTGCCTTCTGGCAAATTGTAGCTTTAATTTCACATTTTCAAGAAAGTCCCGTGTCGCTTCACCGTTAAGCTATATAACTGCTGAACTAAATAAAATCCTTATATTTAGTTTGTCCAATGACTTATGGGCTCTGAAAATGGAAGCACTATGTATAGAAATGGTTGAAATTCATAAATGGTTTATGCAATTAAAAAAAAAAAAAAAACCCTCTGTGAACCTGACTGTATGTTAGCTTGCTGAATAGGTGACCCCTTTAAAATATCGTTTTTTTAAATGTCTGAATAATGTCAGCTCTCTCACTGCCTAAGAAAAATATGATTTGAATAACGAGCAGCAATAGCTATTTTAATCTGCCTTCTATTGCCAGGACCGTCACCGGGAGCGCCAGCGCTCCAGCCAGTGTGTCAGTCTGCCTCTGCAAAGGTCGTGCCTACAAAGAGCTGCGAGGAGTTTGGATATGAGCCAGTAACTGTCATGAAGGGGGGGCAGAGCAGAAAACTGACAGCTGAAAATGACAGTTGGGTGCCCGCAGCCGCTGTGACATCACCAGTTAAAAGGCTGGAGCTGAGAATGTGACAGAGAGGACAGATGATTCCATAACAACCTCCCTGATTCTGCCGGGGTGACAGGAGGCTGCACAACCCCCCCCCCAAGAAAATGTCAGAAGTGCCTGGTAGCATGGAGAAATGTGTGCATGTTTACCTCATGAAATGTAAAGAAACTTGTAAAACTGATTGCTTATACAGTTAGCCGCTTACCTTAGCCTAGCTGTCGTTCCCCAGCGCTGCTCTCCGCTGAGTGATTACAGATTGACTGTCAATGAGGAGCTCGTTCTCTGAGACACCGTCTCATCGGCAGTTGATTTGTAATCACTCGGCGGAGAGCAGCACTGAGGCACGGCCGAAAGGCTAAGGTAAGCGGCTCGCTGTATAATCAGTCGTCTTAAAAAGTTTCTTTACATTTAGTGAGTTAAACGTGCACATTTACCTCCGCAGCGATCTCTCCGTGCTACTAGATACTTATGTTGTCGCCTGTTCAATGGCGACAAGAAGCGGTTTACTTAGTTTTTCACTTGCCATGCGCCGTTACATTAAATAGCTGGTTATCCTGTGAAGTATTTGCCTTCTCAATGAATAACACGGCGAGTGTGCCGAGTGAAAAAGTTGCCCTCCGAAAATGTCTAAAAAAAAATAAAAAATAAAAATAGAGCCTAGGTTGTAAAATTCTGGATTTCCCCTTTAAATCTTTAAGTCTGCACTACAAGCACATCTCGATTGTTTCATTTCAACTCAAGTGTGGTGGCGTGGAGGCAAAATGATATAGTGCATCAATGTCCAAATACTTATGGACCCAGCTGTATGCTGACATTTCATTTTGACATTGTAAAGCCACACACTTCCTCGGCACTGAAAACTCCTTTTTGGCGTTTTGACACTAACATTTGTGTGTGAAGTCAATGCCGCACAGTTTGAGCAGCGGTGGCAGTTCACCGGCGGCAGCGGGGAGAAACCCTGTGTCGCCTGTGGCAGCTGCAGTGACATTCACGTCAGTCCTCCTGTCCACAGCTGGATGTTTTAGTGCTTTCCACCCCCCCTTCCCGGCATACATAAGGGAAGAGCCATCAAAGCGTGACATTGAGGACGTTGGGGAGCAGCGCCTGTGAAATTGTTCACTGCTGCTCATCCAGCTGTGACCGAACTGTAGATGGTTATCCTGTAACTCTAGCTTTTAACATGCCAGCAAAGCAGATTACGGTCGGGAAAAGTAAGGCTTTAAATTGTACAAATATTATAGTTACTGATGTTTACGGTTAGGTTCATAAATATCTGCCGATAGTTATTTACCTAGTAAGATGTATTGCAATAGAAAGCAGATAATCAGTTTTAACAGCAGACTTTCAGACCTGAGGGTATTTATCCAAACAGTACATCCTGCATGTGGTTTCCCCTTTTAAAGGGACCTAAAGTGGCTGAAAAATAGCCGTTTCATGGCCAGCTGTTCGTCAGTCATATGCATAAAGGTCTAGTTGAATGTCAAGTGTTGTGACTGCAAATCTGCTGCTGATATCAATCTAAAACAAGGCTGCCCAATTGGGGGCCCCTGGGCCATGTTTGGCCTGCATTCTATTTGTTTTGGTCCACTATGGCAATTGACAATTTATCTGTAAACTAATACATTACTGTTAAGCAGATTAAAGGTGAGTGTTTTTATCATTTTGAAATGTTATTTTACATTTAGAATGTTAATTTTATATAAAAAAAATAACATTTAATTATATGTATGCATTCACGTCAACATTTACAACCCCAAATCAGGAAAAAGTTGGGAAGGTATGGGGGGGAAAAAAACCCTGATACCAAACTAAAAAAAAAACATGCAGTGATTCTTACATTTACTTTGACTCATTTTCACACTGAGGATACCAAGTGGTGAAGCGTTTCAGGTGTTATTTTGTCCCATCTTTCCTGCAAACATGTTGCATTTTTCATTAAAAAATTATCCAGACATTCTCTATTGGGGAAAGGTCAGGACTGCAGGCAGGCCACTCCAGTATCCGTACCCTCTTCTTCTGCAGCCATGTCTTTGTAATGTGCGCAGAATGTGGTTTTGCACCGTCTTGTTGAAAAACGCACAGATGTCCCTGGAAAAGATGTCTTGAAGGCAGCATATATTACTCTAAAATCTCAATGTAATTTTCTGCATAAATGCTGCCATCACAGAAGTGTAAATTACCGTTGCCAAGGGCAACGACACAACCCCATACCATGACAGAACCTGGCTTTTGGACTTGTTGCTGATAACAGTCTGGATGGTCCTTTTCACCTTTGGTCCAGAGCACACAGCCTTCATTTCTTCCAAAAAAAGATCTGGATTAATGATTTGTCTGACCACAATACACATTTCCACTGTGTGATGGTCCAACCCAGATGCTACCGAGTCCAGAGAAGTCAACGCCACTTCGGGACAAGGTTGACATAAGGCTTCTTTTGTTGCACAGTAAAGTTTTAAGTGGAGTGAATGTAACTCCGTATTGTAGCGCTTGACAAAGCTTTCCCAAAGTAATCCCTTGCCCATGTGGTTGATGAATGACAATTCTTGATGCAGTGCCGTTTGAGGGATCAGAGATCATGGGTGTTCACTTTAGGTTTGCGCTCTTGCCCTTTACTCACAGAAATTTCTCCAGATTCCTTGAATTGTTTAATGATATTATGCAATGTAGAGGGAGAAATATGCAAAACCTTCTAATCTTTCTTTGAGTAACATTATTTTTAAACATTTCAATAATTTTCACACGCATTTGTTGACAAACTGGAGATCGTCTGCCCATCTTTGCGCCTCAAAGACTCAGCCTTTCATGGATACTGCTTTTGTACCAAATCCTGATTACAATCACCCGTTGACATCACCTATTTGAAATATCATTTAAATTTTTTTAAACCTCATTACTCGCCCTAAATCTTTAGATTTAGAAAAGAGTGGCCCTGTCACAACTTTTTTGGAATGCGTTTCAGGCCTGAAATGTAGGAATGGATGTATATTAACAAATGAAATGAAGTTGACCACACAAAACATGAAATATCTTGGGTTCACACTGTCTGCAATGAAATAGAAGTCAAAGTAAATATAAGAATCACTGCAGGGGGTTTTATAATGTGCCTTTTCCACACTGTCCCAACTTTTTCTGATTTGGGGTTGTATTTTTAACCCATGGCCCTCCATCCAGATTAATTTATGGCCCTTAAAAGGAAAGAATTTGGATACCTCTAGT
>OMMV01037622.1:3521-20787 GCA_900302635.1 Chatrabus melanurus | reverse complement strand
TAATCCATCAATATAAACAGCGAACAAAATGGGAGATAAGACTCCGCCTTGCTTCACGCCATTACATACTGAAAATTGACCAACAAGAGAGTTGCACCATTTTACACGTAGCACCTGATTTTTGTCCATATTTATCACCAAACGTAATACGTGGCGAAACATTACGTTTCATCAATTCATGAAACAATTTACAATACTGCACCCTATCAAATGCCTTGGTGGCATCTAGCATAACAGTGTAAATATTGGAGTGATTAAGATTGTAAAAGCTTATGACTTCATGAAGGATAAAAGTACATTGAGTGGTAGAGCAGTTCTCCTTAAACCCAAACTGTAATTTAGAACTTACAAGTGCAGACTCTTTCAACAAGATTATCCAGTCAACCACTTTACAGAAAATACTACTAAGTGCTATCGATCTGTAGTTATCAGAATTACACAGTGTTTTCCTCTTATTTTTAGGTATAGGACTCATTGTGCCTAATAAAAAGGACTGATGTGATACATTATGAATTAACATAGCATTAAAGATCGTGGATAACATGACAAAAAGTCGATGACCACCATTTATAATATGATCGGAAGAGATTCCCTCGCTGCTGTCTGATTTACCACTTTTCAATCTATTTACAGCCTTTATGACATCATCAACAGTAATTGGATAACACATTGCATCAGCATTGGACAATCAGTCATTTCAATCCTCTGCATCTCATCCACGTTATAAGGCACACTATTGTATATAGATTGGTATTTCTTTGCAAACATATCACATATGTCATCATCACAAATAAAACCATCTATACATGCTGATACAAAATTGTCTCTACCTCTAATTTTATGAATCTCAGACCACAAATTGCGATGCTTGTTTTCAGAGATTGCATTTGCCATACGTTCCATTCTAATTTTTATCCCTGTCTCTCTTCAAATTTTTCACAGCTTTTTGATATCGGGCCCTGGTTATTCCCATCATCTCAGCAACACTACCATTTCGTGGACAACCACTATCATGCCAATACCTATGCCAATACAAGGATTCTTGCCTTAGGTCCTCTAAAAATTCATTCCAACCAGGGACACATTTTCTACCATCTGGAGGCTTGGTACATGGAATGCATTTATCTGCTGATGTGATACATGCTGACAATACTTGTTCATATACATGACAGATGATGCTATGATTATGAACATTACAAACTATGCCTTTACAGATAAACAGAGAAATATCAACAGGGATTTCATTTAACCTTTGATCTAGTAAGGATTTATAGTTACTGATGTCAGCATTTGTAGCTTTGACCCATGAAATCTTTTTATGAAATACTCTCTCATGACACTTGTTGTGTAATATATCAATATTAAAGCTAACAGCCAGGGGAATGTGATCTGAGAAAAGATGGTTATCAATGATATTACAACTCTCCAGGTATTCCTTTAAGTTATTAGATAGAATAGTGATCAATGGTTGATGTTACAATGTTGCTATTTATGAATGTATATGGCACAAAGCTGTTCTCAGCCTCAACACTGAAAAAAAATTCGTTCTCATTAACAAATTTGAGCAATTGAAGAGACTGAGGTGTCATGCGGCTGATATCTGTATTCAGGTCACCTCCAATAATAACAAAGTTTGTATTGTGTAATTCTATCATAGAAACCAATTTACTTAATATAGCCTGAAACTCAGGCAGAGAGTCATTATCACAATACCCTTTATCACATGGCATGTATCCATTTAATATGAGAAAAGAATTGCCATCAACATTCATTATGACACCACATAATCTAGCAGATATACATTTAATAGGAGTAACACGACATTTCATTAGAGGATTCCACAATATTGCACAACCTCCGAATGGTCGACCCAATCTACACACATTTTCTTCCATAGAACTTTTTGCCTCAACTGCATATAGACTGTGGGCTATGAAGGTGAATCCAGTACCACAGAGAGACCAACTGATGCAACAAGCTACGTCATCGATGGGATGGCTCTACTGCAATCACAGATTGCTTTGCCCAACACATTTGGTGAGCTTGCACAAAGCCTATTTAGTCAACTTCCTAAAACGCAGCGAGTAGATTTTGTCACGGATTCATACTTCCAATTGTCCATCCCTTACCTGTCAAGTGACACAAACAAACAAAAGCTGACAAACATTCGATTGGATGAATGGAAGAAGGACAAGTACTCATCTCAGCTCATTGGAAGACAAGTTTTCTTCATTTGTGAGAAGAAATGTTTCCTTCTTCAAAGCTCCAATGGTCAAGATGTTGATGTTGAAGAAGTTGAAGAGCTCTCGTCAACCCAAGAAGAGGCAGATACCAGAATCATTTTGCACTGTCTCCACATCGCCGCACATACACAAGAAGGTTCTACCATTATTGTGAGGTCTTCAGATACAGATGTATTTATCCTGCTGCTACATTTCATACAGAACATGAAGCAGAGAGTACTGTTTGACACGGGTGTTGGCAACAAGAGACGACTTCTAGATGTGCACAAAATAATTGACGATGTTGGCAGTGACATGTGTCATGCTCTCCCCGACACTGCATGCATTCAGCGGCTGTGATACCATCAGTGCCTTTGTAAGAAAGGGGAAGTTCACATCTGAAGGTCCTTAAGCAGCATCAGCAATATCTGAATGTTTTCCTTTCACTTGGAAGATCAGCAGAAATTGCAGACATCTACGATAGTCTGGAGGACTATGTATGTCGCCTCTACAGTAGGAGATCAGTTGTTACCGATGTCAACGCTCTGAGACATGACAAATTTCTGGAAAGGTTTTTGACGTGCCAAGCTTTGATGGAGTAGATATTACTCTTCTCCCACCATGCAGAGATGCCCTGAGAATGCACGTAAAAAGACCAAACTATCAAGCACTCTTCTGGTACACAGCAGATCAACCAACTCTGGACATTCCGGCACCAGCAGGTCATTGTTTGGGAATTGAGGATGGCAAGCTTGTGATTCAGTGGACTCGAGGTGATTTAATGCCGCAGGAGCTGGCTGACATACTTGTGGAAGAACAGGAAGATGAGGCTGTTGAGGACGAAGACGAGGATGGCCATGAACTTTTTGATTTGGCAGATATTGTGTTTGACATGGAAGAGGCAGAAGAACATGACTAAGGACATGACTTGTAAAGGAGGGACATACCAAAGTATCAATGAAAGTTGTATCTTGAAGTTAATGTTCAACATTTACTTCCGATTTACTTATGGATCCAAGGCTTTTATGTGTATCACTGTTGGTGATATAACCTAGCGATGACGTTTATACATATTTTGTAAGAGATTACTTTTTAAAGCAGCAAATTTCAACTTAAAATCATCACAAAACTGATCCAAATTGACATTGGACATACATCATTAAGTAATCATCAATGACTACAGGCTTCTATGACGTAATACCTCTGGCAATGTAGAAAGCATTGGAGAACTATGTATAATGTACCTGTACTGCGGAAGAACACTACATTTTTTTTTGTTCAACAGGTTCAGTTTCAGTTAAACTACTACTTCAAATCTCTGTTTGATTTTAAAATATAGACCTCTAAGAATAAACCCTGTGAGACACAAAAATAATAGTCAAATTAGTTTCAGCACTTTGGATATAGATAATTTCTTGTAATAATGGCTATTTTGGTGACCATCTTGGATGTCAGTGCTAAGATGACATCAGATTATTAAAATAACATCATAAGTGAGTCTTTGATCCTGAAAACATGGTTATAGACAACAGAATCACATCTCTACAAGTCTCATAGGCCACAATAATGTGCATTCAGTGATTTTTAGCTGCCATTTTGAAAAAAGCGCCCCCACTCGTTCACCCACCACTGGGCAATTTGCAGACAACCTGATTTGAATACCTCTATGGACAAGGTTTCCAAAAATACCTGTCTCCAGAAAAATCCCCCCGTGGGGGTGGGGGGGATGGTTTCGAGTATGAGCCCATAGCCTAATAGCCATTACCAATCTTAGACAATTTTCCCAGCTCAGATGGAAGGAGCCAGTGTTCTTGCAATAAAATAATATCATAATACTTTGAGAGATCATCAATAAAATCAAACTTCGGACATTCGGCAGTATAATGTTTACAATTATAACTAATAATATTCAGATTTTAAAAATCCATCTTTAAAAGAAATGTATATACATATATATACAAAATTATACAAGAGCACCTGATCCATTATCCCTGGCATTACTGTTGTTAGCGGATCTAACTCTCCATTTTCTGACCCATATACCTGTCGGCCAGAATGCAGCATTAAACACCTTCTCAACATCACTTATAGCTATTGTCAATCTGAAAGAAGCGTTAACAGAATCAGAGTGACTTATCTTTCTGAGGTGTCTGTACTGCACGCCCTTGTTCTTAATGTAGTTTCCCCTCCCCCCTATCAGTTCTGGGAATATTACACTGTACATTTAAAATGAAATAAAAATATATTGACAAACAAGAGGAGCTTATGGGGTCTATAGAGCTCCTCTTGGCAAAGCAAAGGTGTTTGGCACAACAAGGCATTCAGACCATAACCCTGCTTGCTAAAACTGCTGGACAGGACAGGGGTAAAAAAAAAAAAAAAGTAGTTTCCCATCTTCTGCTCAGACACACTCTTATGCACATGCCAAATGAAAAAGTCTCTAGATGGGGATGTTGCAGCTGAAAGGCCCGTATTGTTGGCCTGACCCATCAATTGGTTCTTATTGCTGCTATTATATTGACGTCGAAGTTCACGCCACTGGTTCTTGTTGTCACGTCTAATGTCACGTGCTGTTCTCTGAAATGGTGCTTCATCTACTGCCCTGACATCTATGGACCTTTCAGGAGACATGGCACGAACTTCCTCTGAGATACCACCACCAACAAGGTTGTCACCCTCAATGACAGCTGTGTCTGTTGTGACAACACCAGGTACTGAACTTAGGTTACTATCATCACAATCTGAACCCGCAAGAGGGGACGACATCACATCATCAGTCACATCATTATCATCACCGCTCACTTGAACGGTTCTCTCAGACTGCAGCTCATGCAGGAGTTTAGCATGAGTTTCGCCAGCGTTCTGTAAGATGTCAATTCTTTCTGTCTGTTTCAGGACTGGTTCTACTCTCATTTCAGACAGTCGCTGATCATGTAGTTTAAGTGCTGCCTCAAGTGCAACTAATCGCTCAGACAGATCAACAAGATTGGCACTCTCTGGTCTCGCCTTAGGAATTCTCTCCCAGTTCTCTGCATAACACACAAAGTCTATTGAATTCTCTGACAGAACAAACAATGCATCAAGAATATCATCACTCACGGCCATACTCGCTGATCGGTTGGGAGAATCCCTCAGTTTGAGATTGTCACCAAGGATGCCCAGGTTATCAAACGTGCTCCATAACAAATCCTTGGCCTCTCTCAGCAACTCAGTGGTAAAGAATGTTGCTAAATCATTCACGATATTGTCTTTTGTAGCAGCAGAACGATGGTGATGAGCATACATCAGTACCTCGTTCACTAGAACAGTTCTTTCCATACTTTCCTTGTAACATTTCAAACACTTTTTCTTCTCCTTCTTACCGAGTTTCACTTGACATCGCTCACACTGCACCATGTTTGTTTACAAACGCTTCACTTCCATGTGATGGTCACCATGTGATGGTTATTTTTAGGAATTTGACGCAGGTAAGCTCAGGCCAGGCTGACAGCTGGAGGCTAGCAGGCCAATCCAATGTATGGTGGTTTGCAGGGTGGTCCAAAGGCCGGTGGCTAGCAGGCCAGGACAACTGCTGGAGGTTAGCCGGCCAGGACGACTGCTGAAGGCTAGCAGACGGGCCGATGGCTAGAGGCTAGCAGGCTCGGCCAATACCTGCTTGATTACAGGCCAGGCCCAAAAAGCTGGTGGGTAGCAGGCCGGGCAGGTGCTTAGCAGGCCAGGCCGACAGCTGGTTGTTAGCAGGACAGGCTGACAGCTAGAGGCTAGCAGGCCAATCCGATGTCTGATGGTTTGCAGGCTGGTCCAAAGGCTGGTGGCTAGCAGGCCAGGATGACTGCTGAAGGCTAGCAGGCCGGGCCGATGGTTGCAGGCTAGCAGGCCAAGCTGATGGCTGCAGGCTAGCAAGCCGGGCTGATGGCTGCAGGCTAGCAGGCTGGGCCAAAAAGGCTGGTGGTTAGCAGGCCGGGCCGGGCCAACAGCTAGCAGGCGATTAGTAGGCCAGGCTGGCAGTTGATGGCTAGCAGGCTGGGCTGACAACTGGTTGTTAGCAGGCCAGGCCGAATAACTGCAGATGAATCTGAGCAAAATCCAACAATCCAAAGAGGCAGGAGATGGTAGAATCAACTCAAACCCTCAAACAACCCTCCATCTATTGGGGACAGGGCCGGACTGTAGGCAAGCCAGTCTGGTACCCGTACCCACTTATTCCCCAGCCATGCCTTTGTAATGTAAGGAAAAATAATTGTGGCAGTACATGCGGCCATTGGAAAAGGTGAGGTGCTGTACCTTTCTGTTTGAGCAAACAAAGTCTGTGCTCAGATGTATTTCTGTGTTTGTTATTATCCACATAAACACCAAAACCAATAATAATGCCTATCACGCAAGGTGTTATATTCTGTCTCAATTTTCTGTGCGCAATTGGCAATTTGGCACAGCGCAGATGCTTATCATGCACAGGAACTAATCAAATGCGGGAAATAATTGTGTTTTGTGCACAACAGTAACATTTTGAGTGCTGGCCTTGTTACATGTTTATCTCTGTCTCATTCAAGCTCTGCATCGGCCACAGACGGTACAACCTGTGCAGCACTGTGCAGCTCCTGCTCGTCCTTCGCTGTGCGGATACAGGGGCGCACCGTAATATGTGTGTTGTCTTCTGTGTTACGTTGAGATATTAGTGCGATATATTGATAAAGCACAATAAATTTCAATTCAGTTCTATTACTTTATACAGGATCAAATCACAACATAAGTTGCCCCAAGGCCTTACCCACCCCCTGAGCAAGCACACTGGCAACAGTGGTAAGGAAAAACTCCCTCAGGTGTTTTATTGATTACAGGAAGAAACCTCAAGCAGACCAGACTTAGTGGGGTGGCCATCTGCTTCATGAACTAAAACAAAAGCACAGCGATGGCATTGTATCATCGTGTAGTGAGTAGCTGGCTTAGAGTGCATACCTCTGCCAAGGCTGACTGGCCTCTCTTCCATTTTATTGGAATCTACATCCAAATCAGAGTTTAAAGACATTTTTCAAAATTCCGTTGTTTTTTTTTTAGATATATTGTCAGCATACAAATACTGGCTCAACACATTTCCAAAAAATATGAGTGACATGATAAAAATGTCGCTGATTTCTCATGATCTCATCTCAATGTTGGTGTCAGATTAATGTTTTTACATCTGTTTGTGTCCAAAGAGTAAATGGATACAAGCAATGGTGGCCATGGTGGCCACCAGACCTCGGCTTTGGAATTGGGGGGGAACCCCCCCCCAACAAACAAGCTCTTTTCAAGCTACGAGTAAATTCAACCACACCTGTTCCTAATTTCCATAATGCATGTGATGATCTGATTATTCCCTGCAACAAGTCCGGACATGTCCAGGAGGTGTTAGACAGGTATATTGTATATTACCATATCACACCACTCACTGCAGTTTGTTAATTCAGATATTTCATTACAAATGATTTATGACCACCTATATATAAAGTGCATAAAAGCCTGATTTATTTAGTTATTTTTATGTTGATGTTATAAAGCAATAATTTGTTTAAGCCCAAAGAGTTGAGCAGTTTTTATAGGCACAGCATTGTCACCTCACCAATCCCCTCAAAACGTTTTCCAAAAAAAGTCCCTGGCCCACTTGTTTTTATCTGGTTGTTGCGGAACATAAGTTTGATTTTTTTTTTCTGATTAAAAATTGATTGTTACCAGTGTAAGCTGGTCAGGGTGATAGCATTAGCCTTACAGACCAGACCCTCTTTTCATTAAATTAGAGATGGGCTGTGTTTGTGTTAGCTTAGCGGCTATGGGGTCACCATGATAGATTCATAGCATGACATTCTATCTCAAATAGTCACGCAGCGTTTCATCAGGCCTGAGAATAATTGAGGCTCTGATTAATTCAGAGAATGGACAAATTCATATGACGCTCAGCTTCAGGCAGCATCACCGTCGTGGAGATGGCAGAGTGTTTTGTATTCAGTCAGGCATAGATAAGGCTACCTTTTTCTTGTTGTTATGTTGAGCAGAGAGAAAACTCTGCTCGAGGCGCGTCACTAAGTTTAATTTAGAAATTTAATTTCCACACACAAAAGAGGTCGGGCAAGGAGGAACAAATCGACAGGCACAGCAAGCGGGTACTTGTCATTTCTTTCAAATGGCTTTTAATGAGAAGAAGCCCTTTGGCCAAGCCATGCCACACTGACGGGTGTTTTCATCTGTGAGTGGCTGTGTCAAGCTTTCAGCATCGCCCAGCGAGCGTTGTTGGTCTGCAGGCCACTTGATCAGCACGCTCACGGGTCTGCGACCGAGCCAAACCCTGCCTTAATCTGAAGTAAATGGATTCTGTGGTGGAGAACAGGTTTGGGCTTCCTCAATGGAGATCACTGGGCTGGAAAGCCAGGGAGCTGGCAGCCAAATCAAATGGCTGATTTTTGGGAAACGGTTCACTAGGACACAGCTTTGTGACTGATAGTAATTCCTGATTGTTGGCATTCACCTGCGAGAGAAAATGCTGCCAGGCTTCTGTGACATTTAGCCATGTGAACACATTTGTTTAAGATGTAGTAATTTGGGAAAAGGAATTAAACCTTTAAGGAAATAACCAAAAACTTTAGGAAATTCATATTTTTTTTTCACTTGCAGAATTTTTACATACAGACCCTGTGCTGACTGCAGCCTTTAAATATTCTGTAAGTCCTATATAGTCCCTGAGGCCAGTGCTTATCTCTGATTCCGTAGCATGAAGCGGATGAGAGTCTACAGCTCCCCCTGAATGGGACACCAGTCCAACACAGGTTACTTTCCCAGCCAAGGCCAGTGCTCATTTACAGCTGGGTGGACTGAGTCAATGCAGATTAAGTGTCTTGTCCAAGGACCCAGACAGGTAGCACGAGCAGGACTTGAACCAAAGTCTACATATTGGCAGGCCAGCTCCTTAGCCACTGAAGTACCTGCTCTACGGAATCTGAAATTCATAATTTGATATGGATACAAAATCCTGAAGCATCCAGCAGGTGCTAGTGTTCAGCACATGGCAGCACAGCACGTGATGTCTTCCTCTTCGTGCAGACTCCAGAACAATATTCAAAAAACGGGTATTTCAAAGGATTCAAAATGTTTCGAAGCAGTGTTTTGAGTTATCCGTCGCTAATTTGCAGTGCTTATGAAAAGATTTGGCGCTACCCCCCAGCCACGTGTTCTATCCGTTCTTTCATTACGGTTTTACTTTCCCATTCTGTTGTATATTTCGGCTCATACTGTGATGTCTTCCTTTTGTTACAGACTCCGAAGCAATGTTCGAATCATGGGTGTTTCAAAATGTTTCAAAACAGTGTTTCGAGTTAGCCGTCAGTAATGATGAAAAGTTTTGGCACCATCCCCAGCCACACATTCTATCTATTCTTTCATTCCAGTTTTACTTTCATGTTCTGTTGTATATTTCAGCTCATACTACCATGTCTTCCTTTTGATACAGGCTCTGGAACAATGTTCGAAACATGGGCGTTCCGAAGGTTTCAAAGTGTTTCAAAGCATTGTTTCGAGTTAGTTATCAGTAATTTGCAGTAACGATGCAAAGTTTTTGCATCATCCCCAGCCACACGTTCTATTTTGGCTTTACTTTCTCATTCTGCTGTATATTTTGTCTCAAACTGGCCCATGTACTGGCATCATTTTTCTCTCCACTGTTGCTAGCTTAACTCCGCTTATTAAGTGACACTAATATGAGGGGTAGAGGAGACACACCCATGGAATATTACATGGACAAAACAAAGTTGCTTTTGGAATTCACCACAAACTAATCACTTCATCCTTGTTACACGCTCTTTAATTTGTTGAGTTACAAGATGATAGCATTTATTGTTTCTGAATTGTCCATACAGGCTGGCTGGGATGGACTAGTCACTCATCAACAGTTTTACTTTCCAACCTCTACACTTTTGTCAGCACAGGGAAAATTCTCTTCAATTCCTTTACTTGCCATTGTGGTGACTCACTTGCTTCCAAGAATTACCACGATTTTTATCAACCGCACTCATAAATGTTACCTAAAAGCAGCAGTTATGTAGCCATTGGACAACTCCCATTCAGTTGATATTATTCAGCCAGCAGATTGGTTCATAATCTTTAAAGTTCCCTGTTCTAATATAGAAGCAGTATGCCACACAAAGAAGCCTCAAAATCGCACGTTATGTAATGGTTAGTGCTGTTCAACATAAACACTGTGTTTAGTGAGGCATAATATATCCTCTACAGCTGTTGATTAAGGGTTGCAGGCCCCCATGTCATAGATAACACAGCAGTCAAGTGGCTCAGCTGAGTGATATTTCCCACTTACATTCCAATGATACCACCTTAAACTGCAAGGTAAGAGTGCAGTAAAAAAAAAAAATCACTTGCTAACAACACTATGCTGCCTCCTGTGAAACAATCATAGAAGCCTGCACATCCCATTCCTGCCATGAAATAACCTCAATAAGAAAATAACACATAAAACCATTTCCAGTCTCCAGCTCTTTTATTCTGTAACTCAGCCAAACCCAAACTTAAGAACGCCGGGGTCCACTTTGAAATCTAAAAATTGTCTGGGGCCCACCCAAAACTGTCACAATTCTGATCAACACATGAAAATAAGATGTATTTCCATATATACAATTTGTTAAACTAGGTCAGATAAATGAAGAATAACATAATTGAAATCACATGGCTTTGTTTTACTACTTCTTACTACATTTTAAAAATAATCAAATAAGTAATTTTAAACTTTATTACAAAATAAAAAATCAAAGTTTTTTTTTTTTGATGACCTGGAGTGCCCACACTTTGGGATCCACTGCTGTAACTGATGCACCAGGCCTCCCGTAGCAGAAGCCGCACCCACACTTTTGCACAGTGTGGGTGCGGCTTGTCCCGCCCAATACGAGTGCTTGGCAGATGAAGAACATTTATTAAGCCAGCACCACATATTGTAAGAATAATGGACAAACCCCCATGATATAACTCATAGGTTTTCAGAAGAGCAGGTTTGAAGCTCACCACCATGCTTAGTAGTAGCAGCAGCAGGGGAATTTGAGGATATGGCCCTTTAACAACAACAACATCAAAAAATAGCCTTTTGTGATTTTGGTCTTCCACAAAAGGCCTTTTGTGATTTTATTTGGCACTGATGTGGCAGCTTCCACAGAGAGCCACCATGGTTCCCCATCATTGTGAGCGTGTCATAACTGCTTTCTGTCAACATCAAGAGACACTACTGGCTGACAGACTGACTGATCCAGGGCCAGCTGCTTGGACGCCTCACCCTCCACACTGAGCTCTCACAATGCGGCAGTTAACCACGCCAGAGACATGAAAGAGAACCATGTGTTAGCTGTTCATGTCATTTAAATGGGAGTTTTCTTTGACATACTTCACTTTAGCACAAACGCTTTGATTTGGCACCCAAGCCAATGGGATCATGCTGGTTGTACTGGGCGAGGAATAGTAATCAATTAGACCACCCAATTTGGGCCATTATGTCTACCTTCGTGCAAGTCGATGGCTGAAAAGATTTGCTCCTCCACATTAACAGCACAACGTTAACTGTTCCTGAGCATAGACTGGATACATACTGGACAAACCCATAGGTTTTTGGAAGAGCAGGTCTGAAGCTCAAATGGTGCAGTTCCAAATGTCGCCATCTTGGCACTGCCTGACTCTGCCTAACTTCCAGCCATCCCATGAATGGGTAAAGAGGTGGACCCTGGGCACGACCAGCATGACCTGGTCTGGATGAATGAATCCCGAACACACCAACCTATCTCGAAGTTACCAAGCAAGCTAAGGCTAACAGGCTACGTCACCTGAATTCAGATGATTGACTAAAGCAAATTTTTTGTGGACTGGGCGGTGGTTCTTATAACGAATGACTTGGGTGTGGGTATTAAAAGCTACGATGGGCTCTATAACTGTGGCACTATCACTGTACCTAACGTCACCTGGCTATCGATACCTGCTAATTAATGCTAACGGTGCTAACGTTAAAATTTAAATACCAAAATTTCTCTCAACAGAAATACTGGAACACAGACTTCTTAGATGGTCTGTTAGAACAATTAATGGTTGTATCTCATTGAGAGACGACTGTGAGGACTGAATTTTTAGATGACTGCTCGATGAATTTGGCCAAGGTTTTGGTGAACTGGGCGACTGCTTTCAGACTGGTTTACCACTCTTGATGAACCCATCTTGCTGCGTCCTCTGGCGCTCCTCCCTGTGTGTATGTGCGCATGTGACTACCGCGACAACCGAACCGGCAGGCAGACGCGCAAATCACTGAATATGAAATAAATATAAATTTTCCAAAGTCATCACAATTAATAAAGGGCTGTGAAGTGCGTGCACGCAACTCGCGTTTTCTATCTCTTTTCTTTTCTCTCTCTGGAGAGGAGATGACTGAAACAGACCCGGGATCTGCTTGGTAGCGGTCTATTGAAGACTCCTTGGTGAGTAAAGAGACTAGTTAGAGAATAAAAAGACTAGTTAGAGACAAGGTAGCGAAAATAAGCAGTCGTTCGTTCGTCACCAGGGTTCTGAACATGTTGAAAATTCGCAGGCGAATGAAATCGAGGCGAGCAACTAATTAGCGAATGGGGATACTGATTCAGACTGCTTAGAGAATCATTTCAGACTAAATTGAGACCAAGAGCCGAATTAGATGAATGGCCATTCATCTCACTCGCCAATCGGTCGCAAGCCCAGTGAGATACTGGCTTTACTGTTCAGAAAGCCACATTATCTCAGATATTTGTAATAAAATGCTCAAAAAGTACGCGCACGGTCCACAGAAGCTAGCTGCCTCTGTTAGCGGGGCCCTCGACCCGGCACACTAGCTGTCACTCAAAGCGAGTACGCCCCTAATTATTCATAATTTTATGGCTTAAAATAGCTTAAACTGATGAGTTTTATATATATAGATCTATATCTATATATAGATATATTTAAAAAAAACTCACCCCATACAGTTGTCATGAATGACATTCTTGTTGATTCTTGATCAAAAACATTCATAATTTTTTCAAAATTATGCAATTATAAAAAGTAGAAAAAAACCCCAAACAATCCTTGAGGCTCAGTCAAAGTTACAATCTAGCACCTAACACTTGACTCCAAAAAGATGGCATTTGGAAGGCGTTTTTCACCTGACACCATTTACTGCTGACTTTTGGCTTCAGACCTGAAGTTCAATCTGCAGCATTACGATGAAAATGTACAGACACGCTGTCCTTAGGCAGACTCAGCGTGCCAGATGTGCTTTATTCTGCTGTCGATAATTGCTCGTTGTCAAGCACATATTCACAGCTCTCACTTGAAGGTTTAATTTTGCAGGTTCTGATTGCCTTCCTGTGTTTGTTTGTCTTAAGCTGAGCGCAGACATACAGTGCGGGGTGCTTATGGTATGACTGCACGATAATTACATCATCATTGTAGCGTAGTTCCATTTAAAGATGTGTAGCTTGCTGCCATTCCCTTTCCCCAATCTGTGCCACTGTCTCGTTATTCCCGTTTCAAATTTGTGCGCGAGAGGGAACAATCAAGACGAGCGAAACACAGTGGGGGAGCGGTGATCCCATCACCACCAGGAACGAGTATTAATGTATTGCAGTACTGAGGTCAGGACAGTGATACAAGGTAGACCAAAAGGCAAGTGAGTCTCAGACCCACAGAAGGGCCCCCTAAGAGCAATGATCACAGGCACCCCCAGGCCAGCCTGGGCTAGCCATCAGGGCTCCACAGCTGGCAAAACTCCCGAAATATTGGTCCCTCACACCACACAGATACAGAAGGTGCCTGTGAGCTACAGACGTAGGAAAGAGCACTGGCACAGGTCCAGCAATGGGGAACTAAGCAGAATCTGAGCTGGAGGACTGACCGAGGGGCTGTGAGCAAAAAAAACACCAGGCATAAGACAGAACTGCACATCAGACTGGAAGCAGCCAGAGACAATGCCCAAGCACATGCTCCAGCTACCAAATACAAAATCCAAACCACCCAGACAACAGTGACCCATCCCAGTACAGACAGAGTTCCTCTAACCAAAACCATCACTCCCTCTGCAAATGTACCAAACTTACAGATCCCTCCCGCTCACAGCCTATATCCATCATACTAAAGCCCAGCCCATAGCTTCAAAGTCAGGACCAACAGAGCCCCAGCCAAGAAAGAAGGTCATGGATGCCCACCCCAATTATAAGGTTGCTGATGGCACAACCCCCTCACCCCACCTAACCCACAACCCTTTTCTCATGCATCAGCATGACCTGTGCTAGTGTGCGGCATTAGCAGGATGTACAAAACAGAAGCTGCACAGGCAGGGTACAGAAGATAAAGCGTGGCTACAGAGACCTCATACCAGAACCACCCACAACCCAGTGGCCCTCCTTCAGTGTCAAGGTGCCACGCAACACCCCTACAGCTTGCCAGAGCTGCAGGAGAAGCCCAACAAAATCTCGCCAAGCAAACCACAGGGAAGAGACCAAACACCACTCCTGCAAGCATGGAGAGAGAAAGCGCCAGTGGCTGACTAGATAAAAATATGAAGGCTCTGTTTTGCACTTTACTCTCAATGATGATTGACATGTACATGATTTACAATTCCAGTGCTTAAAATGTTTCATGTACGGCTGTTCAGTTCAACATTTGCAATTGCTAATTTTGTTCCTAAACTGACTGACAGTGTTTGGTAAATTGAAATGTACTCTGTTTAAGCACAAGATTTAAGATGGTCTAAATGATGCAGCTGCCACGCCACCAGCATCACGGATTTTTATCTTCAGTTTCTGGGTGATATGGAATTTTAATACAGAAAACACTTCATCTCATATGTTCACCACAATCATAGTGATTCAAACTCTATTGTTAAAAAAATGCAAAATTTAATAAAAGGTATGAAGAGACAGCATGAGTCTTTTGGGATATGGATGTTTAGCAATGATAATGATAAAATGTGGCACCAAAGCAAGATAAATAGACAGTTTTAACCTCCTATTGCCTTTATGAGGAACACAAACCAATTTAGGGCTGTATGGCTGCAGGTGATGCTCTCTGCAAAAGGTCAGTTCATTGTTTTCAAACCATGCTTCATTTCCGTTTAATTATCTTGATGATTATGTTCAAAATTAAATCACTTTGGTTACCAATTAACTTTGTTAATTTGCAAGTATCATCATGTGCATCTACATTTTTTAAAAGGATTATACTTAGATTCAGTATTTTTGCAGAACTGTGAATCTGTGCGCTTCAGGCCACCTGTGCCCCATTCTCCTTGTACATCTGGAGTTGCATGAAGAAAGGGCATCCAACATAAAATGTGCCAAATCCCAATGTAGATCCATCCCAGATCCGCTGTGTCGATCCCAAGCAAAAATGGGAGAATCCAAAAGAAATAAGGGCAGTACGGTGATGTAAGCGGTTAGTGCGCTTGCCTCCCAGCTAGAAGGTGCTCAGTTCAAGGATACCTGTACCCCATTTGCCATGTACATCTGGAGTTGTGTAAAGAAGGCTTCAGGTGTAAAACATGTGGCAAATCAACATGCGGATCCATACCAGATCCCAACCAGATCCCGACCCCGAGTAAAAATGGGAGCAATGAAAATTAAATAGTATCTTGACATTTTGTATTTTTTTGTTATACATTATAAGTAAAACTCATTTATGAGCCTAAACATGGCAATTAGTTTGTTCTCCACCCTAGCTACAAGAAGTATGTTAATCAATCATAATACAATATATAAAATGTTACTAAAATTCAACACTATTAAAATGGCAATTGTAGAGCAAAGCACTGCACTGGTGTAAGCAATATGTGGTTGCCAAACAATACAGATAAAAAAAATCTTTGTTGCGCCGTATATAAACTTTATTGGAAGGCAGTATACTCAGCATATTTGACACAGAGAAACTGGATTGAGACTAAACACAACAAAACTACACAGAATGAATAATGCTAGAAGTATTTAAGCTTTTTGCCTTGTGCGTGTAATTTTTGAGGGTACACACTCCTTCTCAGAACCCTGGATGTAATACACAAAATGGATTCATTTACACGAAGCTACATGTACAGGTTATAGCATGATAACCAAAAAAATTGATGTTGCATTTTCTATTGCTGTGACACATTTTGGACCTTTAGCTGTGAAAAAACAGCGACCTGCGTGTTCGTGTACGACATGCTCAGTGGGGTGTCCAGACTTATTTAAGTGCGGTGATCCTAGGGATACACTGAATTATACATGGGTGGAGTGCACACACATGAATGCACGCACATCACATTAGCTTCCTTGATTAAAAACGAAACATAACTTAAATCAGCCTTTTGCTAAGTAAGCTAAGTGGTACGATACCCAAACCAGAAGACCAAATTAGCATCATGACAATTGCACCTCTACACAGAGATACACAAGATTATCACTGAATAGTTCCATCTACATCACGCCAGCGGACAGCTAGCCAATCATAGTTTGCAATAATGTGGTGGCACCTGGGTTTGCCAATCAGACTCCTGGGGTGGCTTGTACCAGCCAAGGCCACCTCCTGGACCCGCCCACGAAGATGCTGGCGTTTTGTCATCTCAATTTATGAAACCTGTGCATTTGTTTCTAATATCTCGGTAGTTTTGTGCTTTGCGGTGTAAGCTTAACTCGTGACAACACTGAAGTAATTCCAGTTCCCCAGAGACCTTGTGGGTGATAATCAGTTATTACTGCTCCCTCACGGAGTTATTTCTGTCAGTACATTCGCACGGCAGTTCATCATTTATTTATGTGACAGTTGTTATCTGTTACGGTGATTCTTTCTGGTGGACAAAATGAGAGCCTTTATGGAACATTAGGCATGCACACATCAGACGGTGTCGCACTAATTCTGAATCTGCAACTTCCCTTTGATACAGTCTGCAACCTCACAGGTCAGCTAATAGCAGGATATTGATACAAGAGTCGTGACTGCAACAGCAGATAGTGCGATTCTGAACCATTTCAATATGCAAGATTGTGCTCGCCCCCCCA